>CM039681.1:79438942-79698942 GCA_022537955.1 Schmidtea mediterranea
TCTTAAGAGGCTCTCAGTATACTTGTGAATGATAACCTTTTAGAAATACTAAAGATTTATTGTTGTCTGATAAATTTTATTGGTTTTCCAATTTATTTTAATTATTTGAGTAAACAATTGAATAGAAAATATGATCTCTGTTTTATGATTTTACAATAATTTTGTGAAATTTATTGATTTTTGTAGGAAACATTGATTTATTTGATTTTAGTCATTTTTGACGATTTGTTTATTTGCTTGAATTTAAAAATAAGAGTTATATACATTGGGAATATTGTTGATTTGTTATGAAAAATAATGAATATAGATGGGAAGAGTAATGATTGGTCAAGAGGGGAATTTATGATATGTTTAGGCGAATTTATTGGGTTGAATATCGGTGTTCAAATGATAAATATTATCTACTTGATAGGTTTTTATGAAAATTATGAATATAGTTGGTATAATTGAGTGAATATTATCAATTTAAGAAAAATGAGTGGTTAAGAGAGGAATTTATGATATTTTTAAAGGAATTTATTAGGTTGAATATTGAAACTGAATTTTTTTCAAAGGATTTTGTAAATATTATCACTTAATGAGAAATAATTGGTTGAGAGTAAATTATGACATTTTTTAAGAGGATTGAGTCGGTTGAATATTTTTTTAGGATACTTAGGAAAATTATTAAGATTAATCAGAATATATCAATAAAATAAGATTTTGGTTAACTTTAATGATATTATTGGAATCTAAATAAAATTGAGAAAATATACGATACGAGTTCGGTTCTGTTGAGTTATAATTTTATTTGGTTCGGTAGAACTGTTTGCTCTGACTCCACGTGCTCTTTAAATAATACTGGAATAACTCAACACAGAAAAACCTTTATTTGATACCAACAATTTCACAACGATTCGAATGTTACTTTTACAATAATGGCAGGAATCCCCACGGGAAGCCGCCTTTACAATTAACTACTAAAATATCCTTGACAAGTCTGACTAGTTCTTTTTCAATCTCACAAATCTTTTTAACTTTACTGTTACTCGCAATTTTTCGAAATTATTTGTGTCCCTGTTGTTGATTCCTTAATATAGGGAATCTCTCCTCAAACAACTAATCTGATTTACGGAAATTTACAATTTACTTTCATCTTTTGGCCGCTTCGGCCGTTCCCCGGGAGAAGACTACGAAATAAATCACATTAGGAAATAATCAGTTCCCTTCGTAATTAAATTTATTCAATTCGGAGAATTTCTCCCTAATTTAATTTATTTGTTTTCGTCATTTTAATTAATTAATTAATTTGTATTTTTTAAATAACTTTTTCTATGGGTCCCAAATTAATTTTATATCATTATTTTCGTACTGGTTTCGTCAATTGTTATCGGCACATACCCATTTCCTAAGGAAAATATTGATTTTAATTTTTTGATTATTTTTAATTAATTATTTTATTTTCCCAATTTTTTTTATTTATTATAATAATTTTTGAAAATCACCTAACCCCAACAGTTCTAAGAAAATGTTTGATTCATGTAATTATTTGTGTTCAAGTAAGTATTTATTTGATTTTATTAAAATATTTGTAATTTAATTAAAAACTAAAATGGACTAGTATTTAAAAATATTATTTTAACTCCCATCATTCAATTAAGATGAGTTGAAGTTTATATGGATGAATTATTTGTTTGCATTTTTAAATATAATAATATCTTTACACTTTATTACATTTTATTTAAAAGCTGGTCGTAGGCGGATTTAATCTTGCTAGTATTTTGGTAGTAATAAACATTAATTAATTTAGTGCCTATGACGCTTTGTAGTGTCCGCGACTAAAAATTTGGTAATGTGTAACTACCCAACATGCTAGGCTTAATTTGTGCTATGAAGACCAGGTACTTTTTGATCCCACTTGGTCTGGCAATAATAAAGCATAAACTTCATATTGTCCTCTCTTATCGTAAATTTTTATTGTGTTTTTAATTATATTAGATTAAATCTTAATTATTATGACTCTTAGCCCTTAGGTTTTTAAATATTTGATTATAGGTTATTTAGTTCCTTATTATCAAAAAATAAATTGGATTTTTAACGAAAATAGGTATGAAATATAAATGTCTTTAAATTAGATCACTTATTATATGTATTTTCTTAAAAATTGTCTAGAATCATTTTTTATCAGTAAAATAAACACACATATTTCAATCAAGAAACCCATGCTCATCATAAATTAGGTGTATTTTCTTAAAATAGCATTAAACAACCACGATTATAAGAGGGCATGGGTTGATAAAAATGTTAGTTTTGCCTATAAATACTATAGAAGTAGTGTATAATAAGGACAATGCCCGTGGATATTTGGCTTTAAAAAAAGTTGAGATCCCCCCTCCACTAAAAATTTAAAAAAAAAATTATTTGTTATATTGATTGAATTTTTTGAAAATTATTAGTTTTAATGAATGAATTATTTAATTTAATTTTTCGTTTAAATTTTCAGATTTAAAATTTTTAAAAACTTTTGAATTCTCTATTAAAAAGCCTAAAAATAAAAATTGGCTTAAATCGCCTACCATTGGTCGTACTATAGTGAGGGGTATTTTCGAATAAAATTGGCTCAAATCAGCTACCGATTAAAAAACATAAAAATATTTCCTCGAATAAAAAGCCTACGTATTTTTTCATACTTAAAAACCCATACAAATAAAATTGGCTCAAATCGCCTGTCGACTAAAAAGCCTAAAATATATTTGCTCGAATAAAAATCCTGAATAATTTTTTATTTTAATTACTTTAATTATTTGTTTTAATCAAGTCAATTATTTTATTTATTTTTTAATTATATTATTATTAAATTAAATTGTATGTTTTAATGAAATGAATTAAATAATTATTTATTATTTTATTTTCATTTAATTATTTTTTTTTAATATTATTAATATTTTATTTTATTATTATTAATATTTTTTTTTATTTGTTTATTTTTAAAAAAAATTTAATTGTAAGTCTAAGAATAATTTTTCAATGTATAAAGATTGATAAATCATCGATAAATTTTGAATTGTAAAAATAACAAACTTTCAAACCATACAAATATTTTTATTGACAATAAAGATTAAATAAAAAAGATTAATTTTTATTTCAAATCAAAAATATCTGAGTAATATGCTTTACGCATTTCGGCCAACAATAATTGGATTGTTTGGTCACGTTTGAAATCGTGGCAACATGGACATCCATTTGAACTTGTTACTCTCATACTATCTTTACAAACAATGCAATTTGCAACACATCGGTCACCAGATCCCTGAACGTTGCCATAGTGAATCTCGAGAAGTTCTTCAATGTTAATCC
The DNA here is from genome assembly GCA_022537955.1 of Schmidtea mediterranea. Lineage (NCBI taxonomy): Eukaryota > Metazoa > Platyhelminthes > Tricladida > Dugesiidae > Schmidtea > Schmidtea mediterranea. The sequence goes on from CM039681.1 coordinate 79,442,279, forward strand.
TTGTGAAATGGTAAATTTTTGTTGCGAGAAACTCTGGTGCGCAATAATCCAACGTATTTTTAATTCTTGGATAATGATCCTGAATTTTCTTTAAAATTATTTCAAAGCGATAAACTAAATAATAAAATAAAATACATATTTAAATATACATAATTGACATTTTGACATTTTTTAAAACTTAATAAATTGAACAAATTCAAACCAAATATTTATTAATTTATTAACATAGTTATTTCTGATTTAATATTTTCTAAGTAATCATTATAATCCAAGGATTTTATTTCGAGTATTACTACTTTCCCACTTGAAAATATATTGACACATGATGGATTATATTTTTGAAGACGTAATGCTGGAGATATTTCTGGTTCAAATATACAAGTCACCTTTCTTTGTAATTCATATAGATTTATAAATTTTCCAATATCGATTGTTACAGTGATTGATTGAATTTGTAAATCATGTATATTATATTTCAAATCCCCAGTTTTAGAGGTTGCTTACATCCCAATACCCGACATTTCCCCGATCTGAAATATATTATCGGATATTTACCTGATCGATCTTCAACTTGCTGTGGTTTTCCAAATGGGAATTTCATATCAGGTATAGAATATCTTCCTTTATAATTTATGTTACTCAACATTTTCAAATAATTTTAATTCAAGTAATTCTAAAAAATCAAAACAAATATAAAGAATTTAATAAATAATTAATAATAAAATGGAATTAAGAAATGATTCAGTATATCAAGTAGTTGGACTAAGTGTTTGTAGAAAGACTTTATTTGTATGCAATTTATTACAATCGAACTTGTTCAAATCAAAATTCAACAAAATATATTGGCATAGAGGAGCTGACGAAGAACATGGACTTACTCAAAATCAATTCAGTAAATTGAAAATGACAATAATTAAAGGATTTGATAAAAGTTGGTCATCTAGTTAACATCAAGGCGATGTTATTATTATCGATGATCTATACCAGTAAGCTAATAAAAAAAGGATTTTAATAATTTATTTACAAATATTGCTCGACATATTCGTGTTACTGTTATTTTCATTACTCAAAATTTGTTTCATCAAGGGGCGGTCATATAACTCGTCATTTAAATGTACAATACTTGGCTATTTTTAAAAACCCTCGAGATGCAACCATTATAGATTTTCTTGCTAAAGCTAAAATACTTGTATTACAAAAACATAAAAGATCACTTTTATCTTTAGTAAACACTAAAAATCGTCTGATGTGAAAAATAATATATAAACAAAATGGTGGATTTTTGGAGCATTAATTCCAATAGTATTATCTGCAATAAGCGCAATTTCATCATTAAATTCGTAATGAGTGCCAAGAATTCATTACCGGATAAACATAATTTAGATTTAAATATTTTGACAACTTGTTGTAATAGTGAAGGAAACATTAACCAAAAATCGAAACATAGTGAAAAAGCTCAAAAAAGTATGGACAGACCCAAAAGCTGGTTTTGGTTGTGTAAAAAACTGGCAAAGGAAGTAATTAATTCAAAGAAAGTAACTCAGAATTGGTTATCTGTGCGAATCGCGTACAGTTTAAATAAATCAATGTTGAAGAAATTCAAAACCCGTAGTTATAAAAGAATAGGAGTTGATGATTTATGGCAAATGGATTTGATGGAAATGATACATGTGTTGATATATTTAGTCGATTCGCTCCTGCTATTCCAACAAAAACCAAATCTGCCAATGAAATGGCTGAAGCAATCAAGGAATTATTTGTTGATGGCAAGCCTCGTAATTTACAAACTGATTTGGGTATGTAATTAAATAAATTAATTAAATTAAATTTATTTTTAGGTATAGAATTTTATAATAGTAAAGTTAAGGAAATTATCAAAAGAATAAATCATTACTCTGTAATTTCTCAATTTAAAGCAGACCATGTGGAAAGATTTAATCGAACTCTAAGAGATCACTTGAAAAAGTATTTCGTATATTAAGGAAATAAAACCTGGATAAATGTTTTCCAGAAAGCAATTTATAGCTACAATTATTCGTCACACAAGGGTTTAAATGGAATGTGATGAATTGATGTTTATTCAACTAATAATATGGATAATTGGATATCACAACAATCTGATTCTATCATTAAAAAGCCTAAATATAAAGTTGGTAATCACGTTAGAATAAGTAAAATCAGTGCTTCTCCATTTATCAAGAATTTCGACAACAATTGGAGCGATGAAGTATTTCAAATATCAGAAATTGATACGAATCAGAATCCTGTAATGTACCTTATCAATGATGAGGAAAACAATCAAGTTAGTGGAAAATTCTACGAACAGGAACTCCAAGTTATAGAAGCCCTTACTGTATTCAGAATTCAAAAGATATTAAAAACCAAGAATGTTGGTAAATATAAACAACACTATGTTAAATGGCATGGATATGAAACTCCAACTTGGATATCTGAAAATCATTTACTTAAATAAATATTATGAAAGAAAACCAGTTTTATATGATTTTACCTAGTAATAGTTGTCCTCTTATTTTTCCTAATAATGAAGCTAGTAATTTTAATGTCGAATTTCAAAATCCAATTTACTTGGATGGTGAGTGGGAAGTTGCTTTGATTGATTTTACTTTTGAGTATTAAACATTTCCGTTTTATAGTAATTCTTAATTAAGTTATGAAACGATGAAGAGTGGTACTAAAATAAAATATTTGAAAATAAATAATCAAAATATGAGAACTTGGTTATTATCTGTCCACATGTTCCATTTAAAGTAACATTCCCTGACATTCAACATGCGTTTAGCTTTGAATTAAAATCTATATCCATCATTAATGAAGATGATCATCGTCGATTAAAATTATCAAAATTTACAGATGATGATGTTATGGAACATTTCGGGATAATTATAAGTTATGAAGAAAAAACAATATTTGAAAATTATTTTGAAGATAATTTACTCATAAACAGATTATCTAAATTACAAGGACATTTAATGTCATTTATTCCGTCTCCGTTTAAAGAACTAAAAATTGAAAACAATGAATTGGTTAAAATAAAACTTGCAGATAACAATTCAAAAATATATTTTGACAACAGTTTAATCAAAACCTTAGGATTAAATAAACAAACTTTTATTGATAGACATCGTTAGAAATAAAGTTCCAAGGTTATTACATCATCATCAACAAATGTTCATTTATTCCAATATTATTGAACCAATAACTGTTGGAGACGTCAGAGTTCCTCTATTAAAATCTATTTGGGTTACAATCTATGAACAAGGGGAATTGTACAATTAGAAATGAAGAATCCAATGTATTTACCAATTTCAACTTCAACTATAAACAACATTGAAATTAATATTAGCGATGATAGTGGAAAATTAATTAAATTTAGTAAAGATACCAAAACACACTTATAGGTTAAATGAATAAAGATTTTTACATAAATCTACCGAGTAATAGTTGTCTTCTTACTCATCGAAATAATAAAGCTGATAAATTTAATGTGGAATTTCAAAATCCAATTTACTTGGAAAGTGAATGGCAAGTTGCTCTGACCGATTTAACCTTTGTATACAATAATTTTCCATTTTATAACAACTCAAATATTAAATATAGTAAGAGTACATTATATAAAAGTTATGAATATTTTTACTATAGCGATGCAAAGAATGAATATACAATTAGTCACGAATCGATATTTTATCTAGTATACATTGATGGAAATACTTTAAATATTAATTGTAAATATTTTCCATTTAAAATTTCATTTGAGAATATTGCAGAAGGTCAAAAAAAGAAGTAAAACAAAAGTAAATTTTGTCGAAAACTTGAATTAGATTAAAATTCTTTCATATAATCGTAAAATAAAGTTTGATGCAATTCGATTAACTATAAATTATTTTTATGATGTCGAGTATACAGATAAATTTGAAGAAAATTTAATCATTACTAATTTATCACAAATAAATGATCGATTAATGGCTTTTTATCCGCATCCGTTTAAATCTTGCGAAATTGAACAAGGAAGATTAGTCAAAATTGAATTGAAAGATGATGTCAGTAAAGTTAAATTTAGTAAATTCTTGGCCCCAAGTTTGGGATTAAGTGAAGAATCATATTCAGAAAAAGTTATTGTTGGATTACTTTTACCATAAATTTTGCAAAGTAATCAACAAATGATGATCTATACAAATATCATTGAACGTATTCTTGTTGGTGATCTTATGGTACCTCTATTGAAATGTGTATGGGTTGAAAAACATAAAAAGAATGATCTAGTTTAAATTATAGAGAAAAACCTAATGTATTTGTCTGTATCGTCAACAAATATAACCAATATAGAAATCAATATTCGTGACGATAGTGGTAAATATATATTTTGTAAAGAAGATAAAACTTTTCTTACATTACATTTTCGTAAAATAAATGAGTAGTAGTAGTCAATCTGGTGGATAATTACCATATTTTATAGCTAAACAATTTGGAACCGGTTGATTGAAAGCAATAGGTAGATGTGCATTACCTATTCTTAGACGTATAGGGAATTTCGGTATGAAAACGGCAAATGACGTAATAAATAATAATTCTGATTTTTTACCTGCTTTAAAATCAAATGCAATATCTGAAATTAAAAAATCTTTACCTAGTGTTATACAAACTTTACCTAGTGTTATTAATAAAGTAAGTGATGTATTTAATCGTGAAAATCAACAAAAAGGAGGGACACTTAAATATAGAAAGATTATGAAGAAACCTATAAACAAAAGAATGAGAGGATTCGGAACTATATTTGAAAGATGATTAGTGCAAAATCTGAATTATGTCTTTTTGATAGACCGTCCCCTCAAGCCGTGATTGAACATGGTTCATTTGAAGATATTTCCCAAATGAATTTAATAACTGATGCTGGTACCTCTTCAATTCAAATTTAAATTAACGGATTACAAACAGAATATTTAGATTTGAACGATACTTTGTTATATATTCAGTTGAAAATTGTAAATAACTTAGGTGAAAATATTATACAAGAAGCTGGCGTAACAGCAAAGAATTTCTTTTTTCAAAGGAGCAAATGATAGTTTTTCACACAAAGCCCTAATTGAAACTATTATAAATTATAATCAAGATACTAAACATACATCTTTAGGGGGAATAGGTTACACTGAACATGATCTTATTCGAAAAACATGAATTGCAAAATCAAAAGCATTTTCATTATGTTCCCAACTCCAATTAGATTTCTTTGATCAACCCAAATATTTGTTACCAGGTGTTAGTGTCCACATTAAATCAACAAGAACAAATCCAGAAAAAAGTCTGACATGTACTAAATTTGTACCTAAAATAGTATTGCTAGGTGCAAAATTAATGGTTAGAAGAGTTCGTGTTGAACCTTCTGTTTTAGCGGGTCATCAAATAGGTCTTGCTACAAGAAATACAATTTATCCAATGCGAAGCAAAGAAGTTGTTGGATTTTCTTTACCTATTGGATCTTCCTTTTTTTATAAAGAACAAATATTTGGTGATAGACGATTACCTAATTTTATCCTTGTTACTTTCCAAGGAAATAAAAGATTTAGTGGTCCTTTTTTAGATACATTTACTATGTTTGATCACTTTAACGTTAAGTTAATAATTTTAAGTAAAGGAAGTTGTTATCGTGAAAAATATAGTCAAGATTTTGAAAATGATAATTATAGTACAAGTTATATGCAAAGTATTGTTAGGAATATGGGATATCTTAATAAAAATTTGAATTGTGGTATAAGTATGTCATACTTTAGAAATAGGTATCCATTCTTTACATTCGTATTGGCGCCAGATTTCGATCTTAATCAAAGTCAGTTACCACAAAGTGGAAATTTAAGATTAGATATAAAGTTTGGATCACCCCTAACTGAATCTGTTACTGTAATTGTATATGGAGTTTTTGAAAAGGAAATTCAAATTACTTCCAATCGAACAGCATTAGTTTGAACTATAAGCCAGATTGAGATATTTTAATTGTCAAGTATGAAGTAAGAAATTTTATTAATTATATATTTTTTAATTATTATTAGTTCTATTCAGATTGATTTTATTGGTAGAAAATTATTGGGAAAAGATTTTCTTGGAATTTTCCCTCTAGATAAAATTCCATATATCGATGTTAACAAAGCTTTGATTGTAAATACTCAATCATCAAATCTCAGTGGTGAACATTGACTTGCAATTTATGTGAAACCAAATAAAATAAATGTATTTGATCCAATGGGTTTCTATTATCCCCCTTTATTAATTAATAAACTAGAATCGATGTTAATGCCAATTGAATACAATTGAATTCGTTATCAAAAACATGTGGACAGCATTGCTTAGCTGGGTTAAAAACTATGAAAATTAAATGAATTTATTGAATAAAGTTTCTTTTTAAAATTGTTATTTTTATTATAAGTGTAATTAAAGATGTATTATGTAATAAGTATTACTTTTAAAGGATTAAGTTCAGAAGATTATATGTATTTAAATGTTGTTGGTGTTATGTAATTAAGTGTGTTTTATAAACTAAATTTTAATTAGTCAATCATGTAATTACTTACATGTTTGTTAATATAACTGAATGAATTTTTTAAAAAATTCACTTTTATTAAATACCAAATAGTTTTAATTATTTTTATTTTTAGAAAATGGAATCCGTCAACAATATAATCCAAAGATTTAAAATCCTTAATAAAAATGATCAACACAAATGTTCAAAATGTTAAGAAAACTCCGATTATCAAAAATAAATCAATAAAATGCAAGTACTATTAAATTTTTAACTATCATTTCATAATTATAAAATGATAATTAATTATATTTGAATTAAATTTAATATTAACATTTTATTAATTTAAACAATAAATTCAAAATAAAATGATAAACAAAAATAAAAACTAGGACGAATAAAGTTAAATAAATTTTATTTAAATACATTTGGCTTCAATAATTTTCTAAATTGGTCGAATAGTCTGGTTTCCTTCTTTATATCCTTGAATTTTTATTTTAATCATAAAATGTTGATTTTGTTTTTTATTTTCATAATTACATTCTTCTTCACAGTTCATAAAAATGAATTGTTCATTAAAACTAATATCTTTGTTGATTGCTAGTAATAACTGTGTTATATTTTTCCGATCAATTTCTCCAATTTCACCAACTTTCATATTATATAGGCTTTGTTTCAATGTTGTTGGTTCCTATTAAAATTTATTAATAATATTAATTTTAATGAAAATACTTACTCTAAATGAATAGATGATTGGAAATTTTAAATATTCCATTGAATATTGTAAAAACATTACTGGTGAATTTCTGCTTAAACTGATAGCATTTACGGAATTTTCCTCAAGAATTAACTTGACAGCTTCTTTTCTAACCGAGGTTTCTATAAAAACAATTAATGAATAATTACATAATATGAAAACCATTTACTTTTATTCACTTTATGATTTTAAACTATTTTAATCTACTTATAAAAGATTTTCAAAATAAAATTAACCAATCAAATTCATTTATTCATTGTGTAAAATTAATTTAATTTATATATTTTAATGATTTATTTTAATGATTTTTAATGATTTAATTTAATGATTTTATGATTATATATTTAAATTTTTCTTTTATTATAACAGGTAATCTCTACCCCAATTTTTGCAATTCTCCACAACATGAAGGAAATTGTGATATGATTATGAAGAATTATTATTCTCATACCTATAACCACATCACCTATTTTATTTGTCCCACACGTAAAACCACCCATAAAACGAATTATACAGACTCTTTTCAAACCATAAGGAACATTCAACACAGTTTAATAGTAAGAGAAAATATATTTTTAAATTACTATTGAGTGATAATAATAATAATAATAATATTACAAAAAGAAACGAAAAACAAATAATAATAATCTACGCTCTTCGAAAGTTCCTAAAATGATAGATACTATTATACTTTCTGACTCTGACGATTCAAAGATGGTTGATGATGTAATAATCATTTCTGATTCAGATGATGTTTCTGATGTTTTTTCTGTTGATATTCATTCTGTTATTATTAATCAATATGGTGGCTCGATTGCACCTATTGTTAATTTCGATTTAAACCAATCACATGCCATTGTTAGAATGGATGTTTCGAATTTAAATTTAAAGTTAATTACAGTACCTACACAGTTAATTAATAAATTAAATAATGTTATCAATCAAATGGGATCTGTTAGAATTCAATTTTGTATTGATGTAGAGTTTGAAAAAGATGGAGAATTTCAATCTTTCATCATTTCAAACTCTGCCAGAATAATGAGTGATTCATTTTTAGATGAAAGCGCTACCCTTCTTTTCGAAAATATAACATTAATTAATGACAAAGGTCGTAACTGGGCTATAAATAAAATTAAAATAATTCATTTTGTTCTTCACAAATAAATCGGTTGAGTGGTCATGGATTTATTCCAAAACCATTATCCTTATTAAATAAACATTGTACTGTAAATGTTGCTAATTACGATAATTTATGCTTCACTTACATCATCAAAATATAAGTAACCATCATAGAAATGAAACCTTTAGCTACAACACATCTGAACTTGACTTTTCACCTTTGGACTTACCCATGAAACTTTGTGACATTCCAAAGTTTAAAGCTAAAAATCCAAATCTTTCAATTAATGTCCTTAAGTATGATGAAAATAATTTATTAATAATTTTTTTAATGCTCAAGTTTTCAAACACCCTTATGTCGAAAAAATTCATCGTTCTAAAGTTGTTGGGGACAACCTATTAATTTAATTTTATTAGAAAGCCTTGATTCTTTTCATTATATCGCTGTTACTAAATTAGATAAGCTTTTAAATTATAGGAATCATTCTTTTACTGATACTAGACTTCAAAGTATATGGTGTCATCGATGTCTAAATGGTTTTCGCAATATGTTCATTAAATAAACATAAAGGGTTGTGTGATAAAAATCAATTAGGCACAACTCTTTATACGTTACCTTTAAATAAAAACTTGGAATTTAAGAATTGGGCTAAACTGTAACTCCTCCTTTCGTCCTTTACGCCGATTTTGAGGCTATCTTACCTTCAGATGACAGACATTTTCAAATACATATGCCGATTTTGGCTGGTTTACTTTTAATTAACAATTTTACAGGTGAAAAATCATATAAGAGTTTCTTGGGTGATGATTGTGTAGTTAGTTTTCTACAAGAAATAAATAATATTTCAATTAATACTGTTTTACCTTTTATCAAAATAATTATAAAAAGAAAATATTATTAACAGACTCATATTCTTTCGTTTTCTTCGGCAACTTGTTGTTATTTGTGTAATAACATTTTATCAGTATCGGTTAAGGATCATGATCATTTTACTGGAAAATATTTGGGAGCAGCTTGTTCCAAATGTAATATTGCTCAATAAATAAGGTTTGAATTTCCAGTTGTTTTTTATAATTTGAGAGGGTATGATCTTATGGTATGAGTGATTTTAATACGTAGAAAATAAGTTGTATTCCTGTAACAAGTGAAAAGTTTCTTTCTTTGTCGGCAAGAATCAGCGGATTAACTGTAAAATTCATTGATTCTTGTCGTTTTATTAATAGTTCATTAAGAAACGCTGTTAAAACATTGACTACTCTTCCTTTAACTCGTTCGGAATTTGTAGGTAGCATTATCGACATTAAAGGCATTTTCCCTTATAATTTTGCAACTTCTCAAGAAGTTTTAGAAATTACATATGAACTTCCACCGATTTGAGAATATGTAACTGAATCCGAATATAGTAAGGCTCAATCTAATTGGGCAGAAACCAATTGTAACTCTTTACTAGATTATATGATGGTTTATCTAATACTTGATGTTTTTCTTTTGGCTGACTTTTTCCAGCAATTTTGTTCAAAATCCTTAGCTCATAACCGATTGGAACCACTTAACTTTTATGGAATTTCCGGTATGTCTTGAGCATCGGCTCTTATAACTCTTGAAGAACCAATTGAACTTTTCACTGACATGGAGATGTTCAGGGATCTGGTGACCGATGTGTTGCAAATCGGATTGTTTGTAGAGATAGTATGAGAGTAACAAGTTCAAATGGATGTCCATGTTGCCACGATTGCAAACGTGACCAAACAATCCATATATTGTTGGCCGAAATGCGTAAAGCATAGTACTCGGGTATTTTTGATTTGAAATAAAAATTAATCTTTTTTATTTAATCTTTATTGTCAATAAAAATATTTGTATGAATTGAAAGTTTGTTATTTTTACAATTCAAAATTTATCGATGATTTATCAATCTTTATACATTGAAAAATTATTCTTAGACTTACAATTAAATTTTTAAAAAAATCAATAAATAAAAAAAATTATAAAAAAATTATAAAAAATTATAAAATAATAATTATAATATTAAATAAATAATTAATTAAATAAAAATAATAATAATATTAAATAAATAATTAAATGAAAATTAAATAATAAATAATTATTTAATTCACTTCATTAAAACATACAATTTAATTTAATAATAATATAATTAAAAAAAAAAAAAAATAAAATAATTGACTTGAATAAAACAAATAATTAAAGTAATTAAAATAAAAATAAAAAAAAATAAAAAATTATTCAGGATTTTTAATCGAGCAAATATATTTTAGGCATTTTAGTCGACAGGCGATTTGAGCCAATTTTATTTTTATGGGTTTTTAAGTATGAAAAAATACTTAGGCTTTTTATTCGAGGAAATATTTTTATGTTTTTTAATCGAGAATAAATACTTAGACCTTTTTATCGTGAATTAAAATATTTTTAAAAAGTTTAAATCTGAAAATTTAAACGAAAAATTAAATTAAATAATTCATTCATTAAAACAAATAATTTAAAATAAATTTTATCCCCCTCCTTAATTAACCCACGGAGGGTTGTGCTGGATGTGACACCTTCTACTATTTGCGACCGAGAAAATTTTGTAAATGAAAAAAAATTATTAAAAAAATATTTGCGCGAAAAATTTGAGTTTTAAAAAATGCGCGAAAAATTTGAAGAAAAATATTTTTAATTAATTATTACGTCATTGCTTAATCAATAAAAATTGTGTAATGATGTAACTTAATCCCAATATTTTATTATTTAATGGTGTGTTGTCGTAGATACCCACTAACTACCTACTGAAGTGGGATATCAAAATCAATTTTATGGGAGGATTACAAAAAAATATTTCTTCAGACTCATAGATCACCTGTTAGTTTGGAGTCCTTACATCTATTAACTGGTGTTATTCAGTAAGTAGAAAATTATTATACGATTCCAAGCATATGATTGACATTGACACATTACATTATGAAATTACCTACCTCAAATTTTTCGTTGCAAACCGTACTTACATTTATAGCAGAATTTATGGATACAGTCTTGTCCACACTTCAATTCCATTGCGTTTGCTACTTTTCGAATCTAAAATGAAAAAGAAAAATATCATTACCTTTATAAGTATTTAATTATAGAAAAAATGATGACCTATTATTAATAAAAACTCAAGAAAGCCAAACAAAAGAAATATATTTCGAGGAAATTATCCTAATCACCAGTCTTTCACAATCTTTGTTCAATTTTATATACGGAAACACTAATGACGTAATAGTTATGATTTAATGATTTAATTAACTAATCTCAATAAATTTGTTGCTGAATGGACGTTTATTTTATGGAATTGTGATAAAATTCTTTTCCCATTTATTACTGAAGTTTTTATGCAACATTTTAAAATCTTTAAAATCACTTGTTCCTTTGCAAATTTTTCTATGCTCAATAATATTAGTCTCGCTTCTCAATCAGCAATGTTCCTGAACCCATATTGAAGTCTCTCCAAAGTATGTGGCATTGCACCCATGTAGATGATTATGTCCCATCCACACCCCCCTGGAAAATATCTAGATAAACTCAGAAATTTATATAGGTCACGAAAACATATGGTATTTGTATATAAAAAATGTAAGCAATATAATAAAAAATACTTAGAAAAGCTTTGAAAATTATGTAGGCCAACGAAAAATATCTAGAAAAATTTTGAAAATTATGTAGATCAAAGAAATATACTTAGAAAAGGTTTGAAAATTATGTTAATTTGAGATACTAAAACCTTAATTAACCTTTAACCCTTTCTAAGGCAAAGGAAACTAAAAGAGATGTAAAACGTGTCTGACAGCTGTCAATAAATATAGCGGGAAAACACATCTATGGTTTCAAATACTATAAATTTGTTCTCTTATGGCTCAATATGTCAGTAGTTGTACCAAAAGTAAAAATGATTACCGACAGCGTTACACTTAGATATTTTTATTAGTTTAAAATGGTGTACAGTATATTGCCACCATCTTAGAAAGGGTTAACATAAAAATAAGTATATCTCTGTTTACAATAAATCAAGTTGGACTTCAAAAATTGGCGTGATAATTGGAAAATTTTATGTATAGTCATATCTGGTTATCTTATATTTGTTTACCAATGAAATAGTATAAATAGTTGGTTCAAAAAAATACTAAATACAACAATGATGGATCATAAAAATAATGGTTGTTTTCCTATAAAATTTTACATTTTATATCTAATGTTTTATTTAGGGTACCTTAGAAAATAAGAACGTCGATGATTATAAAGAAAACAATGAAAAACGGAGATTTAAAGATGAACATAGAATAAATTATTCAAAGATAAATTGCCGAGTGGATACAAAAGAATTTTGTATTGCCCAATAACTTTTGTATTTAAGGTAATTTGATTAAATTTAACCATTTTAATATTTTTTATTGCTAGGAACAAGTAACTTTGGAAAGATGTTTTTACAATGTCAGATTCACGAAAATTAAGTTTGATGATAAAATGATATTAGGCAAATTTTTCACCAGAATGCAAAAAGATATTAAGTTTGATGAATACAATATCAATGAATATAATTTTTAATTTGGCATATTTTTCTCATGGGAATGTTATTTTTAGATAATAACTATGTATATCCTCGATGATTAGTTATTGTTGATAAAAGATTCTCATAAATATTGACATTAACCTGCATCAAATTCCTCTAAATTCATCGATAATCCTTTTTAAAATACATGTAATATTAATAATATAAAATTTTCTATGTATATAATATTTATATAAAAAGTTGTATGTATTTTAATATGAATGTATTATTATTTTCTATGTTATTATTTTCTAAATATTTGACAACATTTATCTAAGTACTTAACAAATTTTAAAAATAAAAATTAAGTTTTGATAAATTTTGGGTTGGCAAAGATTTTCAAGGGATTTTGAGTTTGGAAATTTTTTCTATAAATATTAATGGAAATCTCTAAATAATATTTCTGATTTTCTCTAATAAAATATTTTTCTTTATATCTCCTTACATATTTACAGTAGGTAGTTAGAAGCTTTCTGCGCCCACACACTATTGCATAATATATAGGGGGGAGGTTTAATTAGTGATTATTTACGGTGTGTCTTAATTACATCATTATGTTCTCAAGATAATTATTGAGTGTATTTTTTTACTAAAATTTTTATGTGTATTTTTACTAAATTTTTATGTGTAATTTTACTAAAATTTATTTTTGGCGCTATTATTAATTTTTAAATTTATGTAAATTTTATAAAGTTTAAACTACATAATTTTAAGTATAATTAATTTTTGAAATTTAAAATATAAGAAAATTTTTTAAGATAAACTATATAATTTAAATTTGAAGTATAATTTTTTTTATATAAAAATTTATATATGAAAATTTTAATATATATTTTAAAATATAATTTTGTAAAATAATGTAAGAAATTTATTTTTCAAATTATGAAATTTTTAACATTATTTTAGCATGGTTTTAGTATAATTTTACAACGAGTATTCTATACATTTTGATAACGATCAAAAAAATGTAATGTTAACATAATAATAATAATAATATTAATATTAATATTAATAATAATAAAAATAATAATAATAATAATAATAATAATAATTCAATCAATTAAAATCTTTATAAACACATAATCACATAAAATAAACACGTAAAAAGATCAAGATTTATTTAATTTACATCATCACAAATCTTCTTATAATAAGCTCTTCTTAGATCAGCCAACAAAATATGTAAAACTTCTTTCTTCTTGTAGTCCCTGCAGCATCTGCATCTAAATGGACAAGTCAACATTGAGGGATCTGCACAAACTATGCAGTCATCTAAACATTTCAAACCAGATCCTTGAACTGATTCGTAGTGCATCCGTACAATTTCTTCGATGTTGATTCCTGTCATTTGATAGATCCGTGTAGCTAAATATTCAGGAGCACAATAGGAAAGTTTGTTTTTCATATTCGGAAACAGTTCTTCCATCTTCATCAGAATTGTTTCGAACACGTATGCTTCTTGCTCGTCGATCATTTTTAATTTTTATAATCGTCAGAATTCAATCTATTTAAACACACTCAGTGCTTAATAAATAATCTAGTATTTCTTCGTCGGTATTAAGATTATTAATTAAAAGTTTTATAAAATTAAATATTTCTTGTACTAGACTGTTATATTCAAGTGTTTTTATCTCCATGACAACGACTTTTCCGCTTGCAAATACATTCACACAAAGTGATTTATACTTGACAAGTCCTAATGCTGGAAACAGTTCCGATTCTTAAATGTTTTCTGTTTTGGTAGACAAATCATACAAGTTGATTCGACAACCCATGTCAATATTCAAAGATAATGATTGTATTTGTAAATCTTGAATCTGATATTTGAGATCACCTTCCTGTAATGGTCTCTTACAACCCATTATTCTGCATTTTCCGCTCTTGAAGAATAACATTGGATATTTTCCCATTCTATCCACTACATGTTGAGGTTTTCTGGTTGGGAACTTCATTCCGACTACTTTTATACATATTAGGTAACCGATAACTAGTTACTGAACAAATAAATATTTGGTTACTTACCAAAAAAAAACTTTAAATAAAAGTAAATCAATAACAAGAAATACAAGTAAAAAATACAAATTTATTAATAAAATTTTCTTCGCTCTCTTTCACATCATTAATGCCTCTATATCTGTAAATCCCTTGGTTGTTTAGTTACTGAGTAGTTAGCAAGAAAAATTATCTTTTCTGAATAAAATTTTGTATTTGATTATTGTATTTTATTGAAATCAATGAAATTAATTTGTAAAAGTCAAACACTTTTCAACTATTTTTTTAAAACTTTATGCAATTTTGATCAATTATTCTTCTATTAAATGTTATTTTTCATAAAAATATTCATTTAGATAGTATTTACCCTTTAAATAACAATATGCAACCGACTCAACCCCTTAAAAATATCAATAAACTTGTTCCACGTCGATAATTTCTTCTAAAATACTTGGTTATTGACTATAAACCAAATATGTTACCAATAACTAGTTTCTGAACCAATAAATTTTAATGATAAGTTACTGACCAACAACTTTTGAAATAAATCACATAAAAGGTTCAACAAAAGAAATACAAGTTTAAATTTTATTAACTTCTTCACTCTTTTATCGATCATTGATGTCTCCAAATTGGTAAATTTTTTGGTTGCTTAGTTACCTTGTTGTTATCAAACGATAATTAATCAAATTCATTGAAACCAAATCCATTGTTATATTTACTTGGTCACAACTTCTGAATACTGATAACCCATACACAGTGAATAATTCATTGATTAATAACTGAACAACAATAACTAGGTAATGTATAAAAATAACTGAGTGCTGTACAACTCACTATATACATACTAGGCATTGAATAATTTACTCATTCATTAAAATGCCACATTTAAATATTATTTACTCTTTGAAAACAGATATTCAACCAACTTAACCCACTTAAAAAAAAGATTTTCTCTCAATCATTTCCCCTTAAAATAGTTGGTTATTCACACACTCACAATATGTTATCAATAACTAGTTACTGAACAAATCAATATCAAAAAATGTTTACTGACCAAGAAAAATTTGAACAATGCAAAGAAATGCAATTTCAATGACAAATTTTATTAACTTCTCCACTCTTTTATCGATCATTGATGTCTCCAAATTGTTTGTTTGCTTAGTTACCTGATTGCTATCAAGAGACTATTAATCATTGAAGCCCAAGCAAGTGTTGTATATTCTCTGAATAAAAATTTATTACTTTACAGTCTTGTATGTGATTTATTGAAATTATTTGTAAAACTTAGTTAAAAGACTTTGAAATTTTTCTACTATTTTTGTAATATTTTTAATTGCGTCAAACAATGAATAATTACTAAAAATTATTTTCAAAGATAAATGTCAACCTTTTCATTTAATTTTCACATGTCCCTAAATAAATTAATTGCTAACTCATCAAATAATTACTTAAATTTATTTTTATAGATTTTCTGATCTTTTCACCCTAACTCTTATTGTTTACTGAATGATAAATTAATTAGTAACTACAAGGAATGGTTAATCTAATTGCTAGTGAAAAGAAACTTGATTAGAAAAATATTCTTAAATTAATTTCTCAAAACATATATTACTTTCATTGTACTTGGAATAAATTTTCATATATTTATTGAAAATGATTCAACTCTTAAAATTATTAACTCAAAGATGCTTAAGGTTTGAATAAAACTGATATAAAAAAATAATATCTACCACATTACTAGAAATTAAATGATTATCGACCAACCACTAAATAAGTTGAATTTCTAACAAAGCTTAAAAACTACACGGAACAGATACTTATAGATACCGATAAAATCTACTAAAAATCCAAATATGTATGTTTAATTATTGTAAAATATTTGTTTTTGTAAAAATAAGACTTATCCTTAAATTATGATTATCATGATTAGAATTTGATTAAAGTTGTGAGAAATATTTTAAGTTGTTAAATTTTAAATAAAACTGCTTAATTTGTAAATAATGTTAGTACTTTGAAGAAATTTTAAAATAAGACCTTCAGCGAATTGGTAAGAAAATAGTAGTTATTGAGTAATACTTATTAAAATTACTAAAGTTTTATAATATTTGACAAATTTTGATAGATCTATAATAAAATTTGTTACTTCTTTGAATAAAAATTTTAAAAAACGTTTCACATAGTTGCAAATTGTAAAGAAAATAGTACTTATCAATTTAAAAAAAAATTAATTAAATTAACTAAGTTGTAAAATAATTGAAAAAATTTGTTAGATCATTTTTTAAAATTTTATAAGTTTGTTAGGTAATTGTTCATGATACTTGTTAAATGAAAATTAATCATATATATTTAAATTATTCAGAAAATTGTCAATAACAACATAAGTAATGGGTAACATAAATTTTTTAAATACTAGTCAATTTTAATTTTTAATTAAATTACAAATAATAAAATCAAATAAATACTTGAATACAAATAATTTCATGGACCAAACATTTTCTTTGAACCAAACACGTATAGTATATTTTATTCAGATTCCAATAATATCATTAAAATTAACCAAAATCTTAATGATATATTTTGATAACCCTTACTCTCAACCAATCATTTCTCTTTAAATGACAATAATTCCCGCTATATTTCTTATTTTCATTAAAATCACCGACTTTTATCAATATTTAACCGAATAAATTTCTTGAAATTGCCTTAAAATAAAATTCCTCTCTTGACCAATCAAATCCCTTTAAAAATACTATAAAAATACAATAACCAGTCAATAACCAAGTATTTTAGAAGAAATTATCGACGTGGAACAAGTTTATTGATATTTTTAAGGGGTTGAGTCGGTTGCATATTGTTATTTAAAGGGTAAATACTATCTAAATGAATATTTTTATGAAAAATAACATTTAATAGAAGAATAATTGATCAAAATTGCATAAAGTTTTAAAAAAATAGTTGAAAAGTGTTTGACTTTTACAAATTAATTTCATTGATTTCAATAAAATACAATAATCAAATACAAAATTTTATTCAGAAAAGATAATTTTTCTTGCTAACTACTCAGTAACTAAACAACCAAGGGATTTACAGATATAGAGGCATTAATGATGTGAAAGAGAGCGAAGAAAATTTTATTAATAAATTTGTATTTTTTACTTGTATTTCTTGTTATTGATTTACTTTTATTTAAAGTTTTTTTTTGGTAAGTAACCAAATATTTATTTGTTCAGTAACTAGTTATCGGTTACCTAATATGTATAAAAGTAGTCGGAATGAAGTTCCCAACCAGAAAACCTCAACATGTAGTGGATAGAATGGGAAAATATCCAATGTTATTCTTCAAGAGCGGAAAATGCAGAATAATGGGTTGTAAGAGACCATTACAGGAAGGTGATCTCAAATATCAGATTCAAGATTTACAAATACAATCATTATCTTTGAATATTGACATGGGTTGTCGAATCAACTTGTATGATTTGTCTACCAAAACAGAAAACATTTAAGAATCGGAACTGTTTCCAGCATTAGGACTTGTCAAGTATAAATCACTTTGTGTGAATGTATTTGCAAGCGGAAAAGTCGTTGTCATGGAGATAAAAACACTTGAATATAACAGTCTAGTACAAGAAATATTTAATTTTATAAAACTTTTAATTAATAATCTTAATACCGACGAAGAAATACTAGATTATTTATTAAGCACTGAGTGTGTTTAAATAGATTGAATTCTGACGATTATAAAAATTAAAAATGATCGACGAGCAAGAAGCATACGTGTTCGAAACAATTCTGATGAAGATGGAAGAACTGTTTCCGAATATTAAAAACAAACTTTCCTATTGTGCTCCTGAATATTTAGCTACACGGATCTATCAAATGACAGGAATCAACATCGAAGAAATTGTACGGATGCACTACGAATCAGTTCAAGGATCTGGTTTGAAATGTTTAGATGACTGCATAGTTTGTGCAGATCCCTCAATGTTGACTTGTCCATTTAGATGCAGATGCTGCAGGGACTACAAGAAGAAAGAAGTTTTACATATTTTGTTGGCTGATCTAAGAAGAGCTTATTATAAGCAGATTTGTGATGATGTAAATTAAATAAATCTTGATCTTTTTACGTGTTTATTTTATGTGATTATGTGTTTATAAAGATTTTAATTGATTGAATTATTATTATTATTATTATTATTATTATTATTATTATTATTATTATTATTATTATTATTATTATTATTATTATTATTATTAATATTATTATTATTATTATGTTAACATTAAATTTCTTTGATCGTTATCAAAATGTATAAAATACTCGTTGTAAAATTATACTAAAACCATGCTAAAATAATGTTAAAAATTTCATAATTTGAAAAATAAATTTCTTACATTATTTTACAAAATTATATTTTAAAGTATATATTAAAATTTTCATATAAAAAATTTTTATATAAAAAAAAATATACTTCAAATTTAAATTATATAGTTTATCTTAAAAAATTTTCTTATATTTTAAATTTCAAAAATTAATTATACTTAAAATTATGTAGTTTAAACTTTATAAAATTTACATAAATTTAAAAATTAATTATATATAAAATTATATAGTTTATCTTAAAAATTTAAATATTAATAATAGCGCCAAAAATAAATTTTAGTAAAATTACACATAAAAATTTAGTAAAAATACACATAAAAATTTTAGTAAAAATACACTCAATAATTATCTTGATTACATCAAAATAATCACTAATTAAACCCCCTTTATATATTATGCAATGGTGTGTGGGCGCAGAAAGCTTCTAACTACCTACTATTTACATATAAAAAGAAATATCAATAAGCAAACCAGGATAATTTTCAAAGCTTTTCTAAGTATTTTTTATTATATTGCTTTTATTTACTGACACGTTTTATTCATTGTATAGTCATGTGTTTAAGCATATGACTATGATTCTGTTATATAAAAATGGTGTGGTTTTCATAAAATATAGAATGATGATATATTATGGTGTGACCTATATTTTAAATTAGAAACTTTGAAGCAAATTTCCGTGGGAACTCAACATTTTTTGTATACAAACACCATATGTTTTCGTGACCTACATAAATATTTGAGTTTATCTAGATATTTTCCAGGGGGGGCGTTATCGATGGACATACCTCACCCTTTACATGGAAATTTATACACTAGATCAGAAACTAAACCTATTGGGGTTTGAGATTTATTATTAAACATATTTATTGATTATAATGATTTTGATACTATTTTAAATAAATTTACATTACCAAATGATTGTGACAGAGGCGTTAGTAATATTATTGAGATAAAAAAATGTACAAAGGAACAAATGATTTAAAAGATGTTAAAATTTTTATAAAAAAGTGTGAAAGACTTTTATGTGAGACTTTGGTCGTTAAATCACAAACCATAAAATAAACGTTTCACTAATCAACAAATTTATTCAGATTATTTAATTAAATCATTAAACCATTTTTGCCCGAAATTTTTTTTTCAAAATTTATAATAATTTCAACAATTCATAGTGTTATATGATACATAACATATTTTTTCAAAGAATTGGTGAAATGATCCGAATGATTGCTAGCTCTAGACCAGGGTTTCTTAACCGGTGAGGTATACCTCCCTTGGGGAGGTATACTAATGTGTTGGGGGAGGTATGAGATTTTGTTTATTTTTGCTATGTTTTTTTTAAAATTAAAAATTAAAATTATTTATAAAAAAAAATATATTTAAAATATATTTCTTATCTTTTCTTAAAATAAATTAATTATGCTGGAGGTGAGAACATAAAATTAAATATTGGGTGAGGTATGAAGTAAAAAAGGTTAAGAACACTACTCTAGACTGATACAATGTAAACTTTTATTGCGTCATGCATAATAGTGGGGGAAATACTAACTGTACCGATAATGGAATATTAAGCAAAAATAGGTTAAATCGCAACTATTATATTATTATAGTTTCAGTATATAAAATTAATTATTATTATGGCAGACTGATGATGAGGATAATTTCTTCGAAATATATTTCTTTTATTTGACTTTCTCGAGTTTTTATTATAAGTATTGTTGATTATATTATTATTAATATTATTTAATATAGTTTTTAGTCTTCATCAAATATGTTATGGTAGTATAAATCTTTTCCAGAAAGATTTTTAAAATTTCTTCTGATTCTGAGTGATCTCTGAAGCTTAAGTAAACTCATAAAACTTGTCTTTTTCTTCAATAAATTAGAGAAACAAATTTCTGATATTCTTTATGTTAAGCCTAAAATGTATAAATGTTACGTTGATGATATATTTTTAGTATTTCCTAATTATTACATCATTACGGTTTCCGTATATAACATTTGACAAAAATTATGAGGGCAGACTGGTGATGAGAATAATTTCATCAAAATATATTTATTTATTTGGCTTTCTCGAGTTTTTATTAATAATGGGCCTTCATTTTTTCGATATTTAAATCATAAATTTTTTGAAAGAACTTTTTATAGTTTTCACATTTGATTGCTTTTCATTTTGCAATGACATAAGCAATTTTTCTATTGTTTGACTATGGAATCATGTTTTATTGATATTCACAAATTTTCAGCAAATCCTTTTCAAGTGATTTCCTTTTAAAAGATTGTAAAATTACTCTTAATAATTCCTTGAAACGAACAATTAAAATTATAGAAACTTTAATCGACAATGAAGACTCAGGTACAATGAGTATTAATATTTAGTTTAAAATAAATAAATATTAAATTCGTTAGAAATAGGATTCCTCTTGGCTACTTGTTCAGATTGGGAAGAAATGACAAGTCGATTGGTTCTCTAGTTTCCATATTCTACTTACATTTCACATTCCAAAAAGGTCTCATTGATTATCAAAGCACAGCAAAAGCATTTGCTTTACCGATAAAATACCGCCACTTCATCTTCATTAGCACTATTGTGGATACTAAGCTCTTGAAAAGCAAGCAAAATTGCGTCAATACCATCAAGAACCATATCTTAATTCACAGAGTGAAAATTTCAACGAATTTCATAGTGGTGGGATATTTTTTTACGAGATACATGAGTGACATTTGCGTTTTTTCAAGTATAATGGCATTTCTAGATTTGCTCACAAAAATCTGCAATTTATTATTGTTCTCATTTTAAGAACCGTTGTTCTGTGCAGTAAACATATACTGCTGTGTGATATTCACGTATGAGGCGAGTACAAATACCATTTTCATCTCCTGAATCACAATAGCCCGGTCTGCACTAATTGATATAAGTGTTGAACTATTTATTTTAGGAAAGATTGTTTGTTAGCATGAGAAAATATAAATTGCACCAAAATATTTTAACTAAATAAATGAGTAACAGTTTTCGCTGATTCCATCGTCAAAAACATATCTGAAGAATATACTCTATTTTTCATTATCAGAATTGTCCAAACTTTCGTCGATCAACAAAGAAAAAATTCTTGATCTTTCGATTTTATTTAGAATTTGTTCTCTCGTTATCACGGCCGTTGTTCTTATTAGCTCTTCATAGATTGATTTGATAGATTAATCAACATTGTCACTGTATTTCTTTCGAATACATTGTTGTTGAATATGAAATTTCTTATTAGTGCGCAACTACATTACAATAAATTTTGCGAATTTCCCCTTGTGATTCATCTCTTCCACGAAACGATAGCTCTTGCCGCGTAAAAAATGGAAAAATTCAAATGAACAGAGGATATAATTTCTGTTCTCATCTTTCAGACGCTGACGTAATGGATTAATCTGTTCGGCCACTGTGATATCAGCTTGTTGAGTTGTTTTGAATGTTTCCACATTCGCTTGACTTGTCAAGTGTTTGCACGAGTTGTGTTTAACGAAACTGAAGCGTGATGGATCAATTGCTTTAGGTCGAACCACGAAGTGTTTGATTAAAAACACGACAGCAGAACCAAAATGTCTAATACTGGATCACATTCATCTCATTCAAATCTGGAATACAATGTTGGTAAAAAGGATCTTGCCTTTTTAGAACATACATTTTGTAAAACAAGATTAAAGTACTACTTTCTTTCTTCCCAAGTCTAAAACTTAAATCATCATGTTGCGGTCTTACGGAAATTGTATAAGAATATTGCGTGATATTACTTTCCTCAGGTCTAACAATATCGTCATCATTTTGCTGAAATGGAGAATAATGGAAGACTAGATATCTTGGTTTTTAGCATAGAAATGGGTTCAATAATCACCGGTTGTGGCTCAAACTTGGATAATTCTGATTTAGGCTGTGGTTTAGGTTCAAATCGCCCGGTACATTACTTAAATTCTTTGGATGAAAGCTTGCTAAATTCCATAATATAAACTAATAATAATATATAAAGTAAATTTATAGGCCCTTTCACAGATACGGGGATACAAACAAACATTGGTTGGATAAAGTCTGAGAACATCACTGACATATTTTAGGTGCAATCATAATTTTGTAATGATTTTTATGTAGCAAAAACTGGGGGTGGTGCGCATTTCCCACCAGATTCGCATCTGGTCTTGGCATCAAATCTAAGACTTACCATTTGATACTCCTTAATCAAATTTACAACATCTTTAAATCCATCAGCTTCAGCAATCTGCAATGGTAAACGAAACAACTGAAAACATTAAATTATAAAAAATATAGTGATCATTTCAACTAACCCTATCTAATGCATTCACAAAGCAATTATTCTCCATGAGCAACCGGACTGCCTCAATATTATTCGCTTTGCAGGCTAAATGAAGGGGCGCCATCTGCAGCTAAAAGATCAGTAAGTAGCTATGGAGTAAATATAATTACTGAATCTGGAGCATTGATATCAGCCCCCTTGTCAATTAGTAACTCGATAATAGCTTTATTCTTACTGATAACTGCATAATGAAGAGCACTACGAAGTTCCTGAACCGAAATTATTGAAAATTTACAGCAGAATTTAATATTACGCAGTCATACGAATCCAATTTGCATTTTTCATCAATGAAATATTCAACGATATCTCTGTGACCAAATTTACATGCATAAAGAAGAGGCGAGCGGGAATATGATCCCTTCACAGATATTACAAGTTATTATTAAATTATTATTATAAAGGATCTTTACATGCTTTATTTCAGATTTATAACTTTTAAAATATTCTTTAACATTGTTTAGAGATCCAATTTTTACGGCTTTGATGAGCAGACAAAGCTTTCTACGGTTAATGGCATATATAAAATTTTTAGACAGTGAATGATAATAATAGTAATAAATACAAAATATTCAGACGACGATAACTTGTTAATTTTGAATAAAAATAAGATGTTCTAGTGCGAAATTTTATTACATTGAAGTTTTAAAAATAATTGTTGTTTAAAATGCTCCAAAAATGAATTGGGTAGTCTTTTAATTAAATAAATAAAGGAATTATCATGATATTGAGTTTAAGAATTTAGTATTAATTTGAAATTAAAGTAAATATTCTAAAAAATGGCTAATGTATCAAGTATAATTACTCTCAAGTCAGATTTAATTAACAGGAAACCAGTTGCCTTTCCAAAACGCTTATATATATATATATATATATATAAAATTAATTAAATTTGGTGGTAACGATTTAATTAAAAGAAAATACCAATAACAAACTCTTTGTAAGATATATTTCGACAGCATAACTGTCATCTTCAGGTACACACAACCAACTAAAAATATTATGAATTAACTTATAATTTATACAAATTACTTTTTTATATTAATTTAATTTTGTAATAAATAAACATTTAAAAAATATTCATAATATAAATATTATAATTATCTATAATATTCATACTTCGTTTTTGTAACTGTGCAATACAAGACACAAACTCAAAGCTATCCTTACATTCAAACTCTGATCGCATTAACGGTTTTAATAATCTTCATAAAAACTTTGCTATTTTATTCTGGGCAGTACCAACCATCGACAAAACTGGTCTCATATATATATATATATATATATATATATATATATATATAAATATGAGACCAGTTTTGTCGATGGTTGGTACTGCCCAGTATAAAATAGCATTTAACAAAATAAAAAGAAAATCTGATAAAGATCCAAAAACATGTAAAAAGAAAATTAGTGCATTTCATAAAACAGATGATTTAGAATTTAAGGATTCAATCACGACTCAGTTATGCTACAATGAATTTTTTGTAGAGTTTTCTAAAAAATATAAAGTGTCAATGTTCGAATATAATGAAAATTATAATATCATGGTACTGGATATTTTAAATTTTCAAATGTTTCCCAAAGAAAAGAACAAATAGAAGAGTTACTAAAATTTCAAGATGTCACTATCAAAAATCAAATTTTATAAAGCTCACAATATAGAAAATTTGAACCTTGAATCAAGATTACAAACAGTTAAACAATAAACTTCTAGCCGCTAAAAACGCATGACATAATAATACTTGGTATCAAATTCTGAATAAACTTTTGGATTTGAAATTAATAAATCAAGAGGAACATTATAAAATAACTAAAAAATACTACAAGAAATAGCTGCGCAAAAAATGGCATAATAAATTCAACCATGATATTCGACAAAAAGATATTCTTGAAGTATTTCCATCCACCGCAACCGATCAAATGGTTAATAACATAGAGAAAACATATTTCAATATTAATCAGTCCTCTAATCCTCTGGATATTTGAAATTCGGAATTATAATATAAAGTCAATATAACAGGCTTTTCAAATACTGCACATGGCATTGATTAATTTTCCGTTGAACGTAATTGGTTCCTGAATCTTCTCGATGATGCCGCGATAAAAATAATTCCTTCTGAAGTTGAGCGAATCGACGCTCCTGGTCCAACTTCGAGTCTTTTAAATTTTACAATGACAGATTAAGATTTTAAAAACCAATTTGTGGAAATCAGTGGGTGGTTTCCTGATACCGATGGAGATAAAGCGTACAAAAAACGAAAGTCTTTATAAAAAAATCTTTGATGGATCATATCCTCTTAAAACCCTTTTCGGGTTCTTCCATAATTATAACTGTACATGGTGCCATTTTGAACTTGCACTATCAAAGAATAATAATTCCAATTCTTGTATTTTCGGAACAAAATTCAAAGACCAAACAAAAATAAAAATCGAGCTTGAAGCACTCAGGCTTTTAGTTCCATCAATAACTTGTAATCCCATATTAGAATCAAGTATTATGGATAGAATGAATGAGGAAAAACCAATCAATGTTAATTACCTCCAGAGAACCTCAACGAATATTGACGTCCATGCAGCAACAAAATTCAGTTTGAAACCAACGGTTCTGAATTCCAGAACGCGATTTATTGTTGGATTCAAAGAAGAGAAAATCGATATGATGACCAATAATCCTAAATTCATTAACAGTTTAATGAATGTGAGAAGAAATTTAAGTCTGCGCATTCAATTAAACACAACGTTTTATCCTTTTGATACAATGACTTTTAATTCTAAGGATAATTACCAACGATATCCTTATGCCGCATGCATTAACGTTTGTAAAATCTTTGGAGTAGATCCATAATTAGGAATGATGGATTTCAAAAATCTTTACTCGAAATTCTGTTTCTGATCAAGATGAGAAATTAGCTGCCAATGGTGTGAATATCAGGATTGATGTGGAAAAACATAATGATTTCAAATGTAAATGTTATTGCGTTATTCTTACTAAAAAGAAGTTGAAATTTAATTGAAAAGCGGGAAGATGGGGAAAATTTCATAACCGACATCGAATTCGTCCATTAAAACAATAAAATAATAAATGGAAGATCAATTCGAAAAACTTGCGAATATTTTATCCACAAAATACTCCACGTATTTACGTTTCAACTCTAATACCTCTGATTTCTCAAGATCATTTCTTATTTCTCTGGAATTATATCTTGACTATAATTATGAAATAGGACTTGTTTGGTTTTCTGCGTATAATATTATTTTCAAATTCAGATCCGAGAATAATGAATTTGGAATTCAACCACCAAAAACCCCAGGTAATGCAAGCGGGTATGTTTTAATGAGGATTCCTCCTGGAACGTATGAGCTTGATGTTTTATTTCCTATAATGCATGGTGTGATTAAAAAAAAATTCCCGGAAAACCCTATTGAATTCAAAGTTGATCTCCCAACGGCAAAAGTGTTTTTGAAAATAAAAGAAGGATATTTCTTTATTTTAGTTGATCTCTTGAATGATTTCCTAAGATTCACAAACGTAGAATATCCCGAAAGTTGTTTTAGTGAATATTTCAAGCATTAATTTTCTTTGTGATTTAACAGGAAAACAAGATAATTGTATTTATATTCTGCCTTCTGAAACTGTTCCTCGTGGGTATAGAATCATTCCGAAAGTTTATACCCCTATTTACATTCCTTTAACAAAAAAAAACAATTTCAAATATGGGCTTTAGACTTGTTGATCAGGATAATACCTTTAATTTCAATAATGAAACCATTTTTTTTCATAAAGTAAAAATGTCTTTTGATAAATTTCTGGACAATTACACTCGAGGCTCAACAAGTAATTTTTATTTGAGAGATATGCTCAAAGATTTTAATTTGAAATCCAAAGTCATCATGCGTGATGAACTAAAACATTATTTAGATAGAGATAATATTATTTTCAATTTACAAACTCAACAAGAACCAGGAAGTCATTGGGTTTTATGCTCGAAGAAACATTCCGTGTATTTCGACTTGTATGGGTTTATTCGCGTTCGTGAAATGAATCAATATTTTCCAAAGATTTATTTCTACAATACGCATCAATTCCAATATCTAAAATCTTCAATTTGTGGACAGCTTTGTGTTTTCATATCTTGAACGGGGTGAACGTTTTATTTATGCTCTTGAAAAGTTTTCATTTAAATTCTAGAATAATAAATCAAAAATGAATAATAAATGTATCTTGTGAATATTGACGGAGGAACTTTATCGGTTAATACATCTCAAATCCTTGAGCTTGTATAGGCTAATTTCCTTAATGAATCAGGAGATCGAATGCGATGAGATCGGGTTATGAACGACATGAAATCTTTATTGTTAAAAAATTGGAAAGTGTTGTTTTATTGGAAGAGAAAACAGAAAAAGATAAACGGTAATAAGAATAAACGATGGTTATTTAGTATTGAATAAAGAATCTAGAGTGTTTGAGATAGATTTACCAAAACCACTTTTTATTATTATTGTTTTCGAGGGGAGATTTACTTTTTCTGGAATAGAAGCAATATCAAATCATAAAACGATTATGGGTCAAGTATTAAAAGAGGAATCTAAAAAAATAATATAGTAGGTAATGTTCTTTCCAGATACTTGGTCTTTTGGAAAACGGTAACGGTCCCCCAACGCATTTTCAAAAATTTTCCAAAGACCCCTTTACTTTTTTTGCGACTCCCCTTACTTTTTTTAAAATTTTTTTTAAATTGTCTATTATGTAATTTTTGAAAAAAATTAAAACTGTGATTACGCCAAACTTACTTTAATGACCGTTAAGAGCTTAATCAACTAATCAAACTTCACATAGATTAATTCAATGTACATTAGAAGTTTTGTAAATTATTTAAATTAAATATGTATTCATTTAATCTTTATTTAAAGCTTAATTAACATGTTAAACTAATTTACTGTTGAAATCTTACTGGATTGATGCCGAATTTCATACATTTTATGTTTGTGATACATTTTTACTGGATAATAATTATATATTTTAATTACTTGAAGGTATATTACAATAAAGTAATTTAATATTATAATAAAGTATATCAACATCTTTCTTGACAAATTTCATTGTTTCTTAATTAAATTTCCTAATTGGATACACTACGGAATTTCTTGCCAAAAACATTTTTATTGTTAATCATTTTCAAATGATAATTAATAAAACAGCTCTTTGTTCTAATGTGTAACCAAAATATTGTACTTGTAAATTATATGCGTCAGTCATGCATTTGTATTGAATCCATATTGCAAATTATTACAGATATTGTACCGTTGTAAATAAAATTATTGTAAACTACCAACAAATCTAGATAAAAAACAAATGCATACTAAACATTTATTGTGCATCAACAGTTGAAGAAAGGTGAAATCTTTTCAACTCATTTCGTAACACCCAAATGTTGTAACTCTTTACTCTATCAATACACCCATAGCATTTGTATGGACATATTGAAGGATTGTTGACAGCGGGCAGGTCTTCGTCTAATGTTCTCAAATGATTCAATAATATAACGTTGAGATATATTCCAGTGGCCATTCATAATCTGAATGGAATTATTTCTGGTGCCCAATATATTAGATCTTTTAACAGAACCGGATAGAGTTCACCCATTTTTCAAATAAGAATCTGCATTTGTTTTTCTAAGAATAAATATGACATTTTTAAACTACAAATTAAATGAAAAAGTTGTCCTTTAAATATATACTTTTTAATGCATGTATTATGTAGTCATATTGCAACTTTAGTTTAAAAAGATTTAATATTCTACAATAAATGATTTAATATCTTCAATACCGAAAAATGTTAAATACATTAACACACAAATTATTATACTTTACTACATCTCAATTAAATTAGTAGTTTATTCAAGCTTTTATGATGATTCCAATATTTATCATGTAATTGAGGAAATAATGCATGCACCAATAACTGTGTCTAGATATATTAATTCTTTGGAAAAAGAAATTAAAGAATCAATGAAAGAGGTTATAAATACAATAACACTCGGACGATTTAATATTATCAAATATAAAGTTGTAATAAACGCGCAATATTTCAGAGTGAGAAAAACAGATAGGTTCCTACCATCCAAAATAGAAACAGATTTTCTACATTTATTTTCAATTAAGAATTTTAATAATAACTTTAAGAAAATAAAGATTCTAGTCATGGATGATTATGAAAACGTTCAACAGGAAATAGGAGTTTCAAATCTAATTATTTATTTATTTTAAAACATTGAAATAGATTATTGGAAAACCGAGGCACCAATTCCACAATCATATATCACAACTCCATTTAGAACAAATTTTATTGTTAATGTTAAAAACAAGGATAATAAATGCTTTGTGTAGTCAATACTATCTGCACTTCATCCCCCAAAAGACAATCCTGATAGACCTTGTAAATATGAAAAATACAAACATGAATTAAAATTCTGGCCTGAATTCAAACAACCAATGAAAATAGAAGATATTAATAAATTTGAGAAACTAAATACTTTAATCATCAACGTTTATGAATTAGTGGGTGATAAAAAAATAATTCCAATAAGAATTTCAGATAAAATTAGAACCTCAAATATTGAAGAACCAAAAAAAATTAATTTATTATTATTGGAAAAAGAAACCGAAGCCGAATTGATTTTACACTAAGTTTGGATAAAAAAATTCCAAAGTCTTATTCGAAGTCAAATTATAAATTCAAAAGTTAGAGATGGTTATGCGTGTGAGAAGTGTCTGTACTATACGACTTCAGTTAAAATGAGAACGAAACATGAAAGATTATGTCATTTGAATCTACCCGCATGGTTAGGACTGTTTGTCCCGGATTGGTTATTGGGGGTAATAAGTAAAATAGGTACTGTAGGTTCATGCATTTCAGAGTGTGTTAGTTGGAGTGATGGGTAAGAAATCTTGTGTCTTGTTTTCGGTATGATTATTTTTTCAAAAATTTCTGCCTCATTCATTTCAACTCTGAAATTTGTGAACCCTTGAGACAAATATGTTCGAGCGAAATTATCACAACACCAGATATTTCGATGTTGTGTATATTTTTCATTTTTTCGCATTTTTTCCTTATTTTCTCAATGTTCTTGAACATTCTATCACAATATGCACATTTTTTTTATTTTATAATCTCTTTTTCTTTTCACCTCAATACAATTTGAATAATGTAAGCTGAAGAATTTTTTAGGATATCTATTTCCACATTTGTCACATAGTATGGAATTTTCATCGGTTAATCCTGTTGTTTTCTCAAGATGTGATTTTGATTTCAAATGGGATATTAAACCAGTAAGTCTTGAAAACGCTTTATTACAAACACCACAGTGGTTTCGAGTAATCGACATTGATTTTTAACAATAAAATGTTTGTTAGGTTTTTTGTTTTTTCAAATTTTTTTGAATTTTTTTTCATTGGAGAATCTTACCAATAAAGTAATTTAGCAATATGTTTTCCTATCCAATTATTCAATCGGAAATCTTAAAATATTTTTGAAAGAATTGTGAAAGAATCGTGAAAGAATTCTTAAAGAAATTTTAAAGAATCGTGGAAAAATCGTGGAAGAAAAGCAAACAACCATAAGAAGTGTGTATACTATCGACCTGGCAGGGTTTGGGAGTTTTGATCCCTGTCTTTCTGAACTAGGATTTTGCCTTGTTTGATTCTTGGGTTTCATAGGTTCTCGGGTTTTTGGGGTGGGTCTTAAGGTGGTTTTTTCATTCATAAACATGGTAAGATGGGTTATATATATTCAAATATTAATTTTAATATTCAAATATAAATATTATGTTATTAACTGATATAACTTTATATAAACTTAAGTATTTCAATATTATGAGGATATTTGGGCATAATTATTAACGGACATAAAATTAAAAAGATTAAAATTAAAAATTAGATTTATATTAAGTTTTGAAAAATTAGATAATAATATTTTAAAAAGGTAGATTAAAAATTATTATACTAATTACTAAATAAGTACTTTATTATAAATTTATATATTGAATAAAATTAAATTTTAAAATAAAAATTAATACCGTTGTTAATTTTGTTTAAATATTCAGAAATACGGAAAATATATTTTTCATTTGAATAAATTTTGGACTTTTAATGACTACAGATTTCCCTTTCTTAAATCACACAATTCCTAAAAAGGCATATTTCATTCTCTACAAGGTCTTGCACCAAAACATGGAATATTTCCTGGACTTCGGTGATAATTAAATAAGAATGGCCCTAAAATGGGATAATTAATTAATAGTGTTACCCTAAGAAAAATAGGGTCGTACTCTCAATTTATTTTCACTGTGTAAATAAGACTAAATGTAAAACGCATTTATATAGACAGTAAACATAATTTTACTTTATATTTGAATATTTCATGAATACTGAACGTTCCAGGACGGAATAACGGTATGCTAATTGGCCCCCTCTCCATTGCTTACTATGAATAACTAATTTTTTTGTTCCGTTATCAAGTTGCATTTCCTGTTGAATCTTCTGCTTAATATTAGCAATATTTGACTCATCAACCTTGCATTGGAATTCTTTCCTGTTGTTAATAATAATAAAAATAACAATATTATTTAAAATACTAAAACTAATAATAATAATAATAATAATAATAATAATAATGTTGCGCCAGAACACAAACGGCCTTGAGAAATGTTTAAATGGATCGGTAACACACATGCAAATATAACATGCAAATTTAAATAAACCTATTGAAACATCAATTAAACCCTATCAAATATGAGAAAAAAGAGAATTGAATATAAAATAATAAACATAAAAATAAATTAAAATAATAACAAAATGCAACAAGATTCGCACGATACAAACACAAATATAACACGAAAACCCAACAAATTCGACCGAGAATTAATAAATCAATAAAAGTTCATGAAAATGAAACTAAAATCAAAAGATTTGAATTAGTAATAATTCAATAAAAATTCTAAATGAAAAGTTATTAAAATAAATTGAAAAATAATAAAATTAAAGATTAGAATACACTAGAAAACAACAAGGTCGAATTTTGTTTTACTACATCAAATTTAACACGCAAGGTTAGGGACAGAAAATAGGTATAAATACCGATTCATTTTCACATTAAATTTAACCATTTTACCAATTTTGGAAACGAAATCTAGTTATTTTAAAAACTATTTTTGTTTGAAAATCTTGATTTTGAAGACAATTTTTAGGTGAGAAATAGTTTTATTTTGGAGCTCTCTCTCCACGTCCCATCCTCGCAACCTCGGTAGAGCTCTGCTTGGATGTCGGCGTGGGAAGAGATGCATTTTTATGCCTTTGTGAAATTATTGTTGGTCAAGTAATTTTGTATTTTGGTTCCTTAATATATTAATAAATATTTATACTATTCATAAATTATTTTTATATAATTAAATAAAATTATTTTGTCGAAATTTTTCCGGCCCACAGCCAACACATATTGCAAGTTAGTAAAATATATACAGCACAGATTCGTGTAAGCGCGTGGAAAATCGTCAATGATATGTACCCGTGAAGATCCAGCGTGCGGAACGCAGTGGTCGTAACGTCAATATTGCTCCGTATAGAAGAAATGAGAAATAAGGAAGAGGTCTTTTGGCTGCTTCCTCGTTTCTCATCTCTGTAAAATCGATCTAAATTATTTTACACACGGCTCAAATTCATCACACCGAGTAGTCCAGTGGGCACTCATTAAATATAATATAAACACAATATGCGCCTAAGGCTTATTAAAGGGCAAGGGTACGGGGAATAAATTAATTTGTTGATTAAAGATAAAAAAATATAAATTTGTTGATTAAAGATAAAATAATATAAATTTGTTGATTAAAGATAAAATAATATGAATTTGTTGATTAAAGATAAAATAATATAAATTCGTTGATTAAAAATAAATTAATTTGTTGATTAAAGATAATATAATGTAAATTCGTTGATTAAAGATAAATTCATTCGTTGCTTAAAGATAAAATAAAATAAATTCGTTGCTTAAAAAATTAAATTAATACAAATTCATCGATTAAAACTGAATTAATCCGAAATCGTTGTTATAAAGTAAAAAATAGAATCGTTGATGAATTAAATTTGTAAATGAATTAAATTGATGGAATTAAATTTTAATTAATAATTAATATGAATTCAAAGAAAAGAAAAACCATAATTTTACTTAAGTAGTTGAAGGAAAAATCCAATTATTGCACCCCATAATTTCAGCACCATAATCTAAATCCAAATCAAAGTACGAGAAAATGCATTTTCCTGAACCATTTCATAAGAAAACGAGAATTGAATAAAACAATTGAACGTCATCGAAAAGTAATAAAATTTATTCCAATAAAAATAATTGTTCCATCGTTCGATAAAGAGTAAAGAACGTCATCAAGAAGCAATAAAATTCCATTAAAATGATTCTTCCAATAGTTGATAAGGAGTAACTCCCGAATTCCTATGACGACGTTAAATTTGTGCGAAATTAAAAATCATAAATTAGAATACCAACCATTTGCAAAACCCGTTGTAGAATCTTCCTCGGCAAACCAAACAGAAATACTTAACAATATCTAAAAAGAATTAATAACATTAAAAACTGATACATAAAGCAGAAAACGTACCAAATCACGAAATGTCGAATGGTCGACAATCGCCGAAAATCAATAACCGACCATTGATCATTTCAATCCACCATGATCGGAAACCGAAAAATTCGACAGGATGTATATTCTAACTGTGAATAGGGTCAACGACTTAAATAATCAGAATTAGTTTACCATTAATAATTTAATAATTGCAGCACCCGGAGAATTGACTGAAACGAATCAATAAATCTGATCAGGAAAATTTGCATAATGGAATTTACATCACATTCAGAGGAGACAACCATAAAACCAGGAACGCTCTTGGAGGGAGAAGGACCGAGAAAATTGGTCGCCGTAAATAGTGGTAACTCATTTTGAATTTTATACTTATCGTCTTTAATGATAATTAAATTATTATAATTGCGATGTATCTTGTTAATCTTATTAAATGATTTTAATTTTCCTTTTTACAAACAATGTTAGTTTTATTAAATGGTTTAAATCATAAGATACCATTCATAAGATAGTTTGGATTCTGGCGTATAGTGGACGGTTTCATATCAATGTTAACAATATGCCGTTGAATTACGATTAGAAGGAATAGTTCCTGT
The DNA here is from genome assembly GCA_022537955.1 of Schmidtea mediterranea. Lineage (NCBI taxonomy): Eukaryota > Metazoa > Platyhelminthes > Tricladida > Dugesiidae > Schmidtea > Schmidtea mediterranea. Next base: position 79,477,234 of record CM039681.1, read on the forward strand.
AGTTAAAGGTTTAATTGAGGAAAGCGATAGTTAATATTTGTCTCTTAATATTTACAAATCTGATTCATAAATCGCAGATTAAAATATTTATTTCAAGATCTAATTCACAAATGCGTTATCAGATGTATATGGTGAATCAGTATTAGAATTAGTTCGCTGATATAGTATCTCTAGGTTATATACTTATTACTTACTGATAAACCTGTGGAATTAAAACAAAAATTATTAATATTGGAGGAGTTGCATATTGTTAAATATTTCCACAATCGAGACTACGAACCTCTAGAGGATTGATGAGGCAATAATCAAGGAAAAGATCTAATTAATAAGAGTCTTAATGGTATCTACGATAAGAAAATATGATGTGACATCTTCCTAATCTATAATATATATATAATCACGAAATTCATTTTTTCAAAACCATAATAATAAAGGAAGAAACACCATGACGCTAAATACGTGAAATATATTTCAAGAGAATTATTTCCAACATCAAGCTGTAATCATAATTCGTGTCAAATACTGTTTACCAAAATTACAAGTTAAATAATCTCAATAAATGCTTTGCTGAGGTTTTCCCGTAAGTGGATACACTATTAACAATATTTAATTTTAGTTATCAATTCCACCATTTCCCTCGCCGATCGCTGGAGATGGGCTTGGGCCCAATACCGCCAAGAACGATGTCCGGATTTTCCGCCGTCAAAATTCCTCGACCGGGATAATCTGGGAGTGGGCACGTCTACTCAATGGAGCCCATCGGAAGAAATCTATCAACAGGCCCGACAGCAATTAGAAAACCTAGTCTCGCAACAACGAGACCTGAATTCGCAGGTGGCCCGAGCTCGCCAGCATTTGGCAAATGTAGAAGAAGATTTGCTCGCGGGTCGGATCGCCAACTCGTACTGGCACCCCCAACAGACCTTCCCAAACAACGCGGCCCAGACCCGCAATACTAAAAGGCCGACGATGGCAATTTCCGGCTTCACACCTGAAGAGTGGGTGGCGAGCCAATTCCCTTAACAGTTGTGACGATTCCATTTGTTTTAAATCAATATTAGTAACTTGTGATTTCTTTTACTTTTATCAACATTAAAAATAAAATTTGTAAACTGGTCGTTAGTTGTTTCTACCCGATAAAATTCTTCTTCTTACTATATGAATTTTTTTTAAATTAACACTAATATGATGTGATTATACCCTTACCTGAATTTCTATACTTAATTTCGTTTGTATTAGCTATGGATCCTACTCGATTATTGCAACAGGAACTATCCCGAGCACAACAGAACAACCAATCACTCTAAGGACAAATCATCCAGCTTACCAAGGAGGTACAGCAAGTGAAATCTACCTGGGTGGACCCAGCCAGACTAAAATCCATCTACTAACGCCTAACAGCGGCTCAAAGGGGCTGGGCAGAAGAGCGTCAGTTAAACCAAAACCTCCGGACTCAAATCCGAGGGCTGGAAGTCACCCTGGCAGCAAGTCGGGAGGGGCAAGCGGTAACTTACCCGCTCATCTTCGCCCCATCCGAGTTACCCTACCAGACTCAGACCCTACACCGGCCAAAGATTCCCCAACCGCCCCATCCAGTAGTCGTCGACCGGGACGCAAAGAACGTGCCCACCGCAAAGCCGAACGTCTATTAGACAAAAATAATCTTGAATAAATGACTTGACAGATTGAACTGCATTTTTCTTTAAAATTATAACTGTGATTAAATCAAAATTAGTATGTTCTCAATATAATTGTTGGGCCAGAACGTAAACGGCCTTGGAAAATGTTTAAATGGATCAGAAACACACACGCAAAAATAACACGCAATTTAAATAAACCCACTGAAACATCAAGTAAACCCGATAAAATCTGAGAAAATAAAAGAATTAAATGTAAAATAATAAACATAAAAATAAATTAAAATATTAACAAAATGCACCAAGATTCGCACGATACCTATACAAATATAACAAGAAAACACAACAAATTCGACGAAATTGAAAAAATCAATTAAAGTTCATTAAAGTGAAATTTAAATCGAAAAATTGAATTAGTAATAATCCAATAAAAATTTTAAATAAAAAATTATAAAAATAAATCGAAAAATAATAAAAATAAATAATAGAATTTGCTAGAAAATAACAAGGTCGAATTTTGTTTTACTGCATCAAAAATCACACGTCACACAAATAGGTATAAATACTGATCCATTTTCACATTTAACTTAACCATTTAACCATTAACCATTTTTTCAAACCAAGTTTGAACTTTAACCATTTTGAAAATTGTGAATTGTTTTAAATCTATTTGTAAACCATTTTTCAGACCAGTTTAGAACCATTTCGAGAATTTGTTTTATTATTCTAGGTGAGAAATATTTATGTTGGAGCCATCTTTCCACACCACGTTCATAGCATCTCTGTAGAGCTCTGCTTGACGGCGGTGTGGGGAGAGAGGCATTTATGTTTTCTATTATGACATTTTATGTTTTGTATGAAAATTTTGGAATGGTCATGAAGGGTAATTTCTGTTATTTTGTCCTAATTAATAAATATTATTGAAATATTTAAATTATTCTACATATATCTAACTTATTTTATATGCTTTATAAATTTTAATGTCGAAATTTTTCCGGCCCACAGCCGACACATCACGCAAGATAGTAAAATCAACATAGTACAGAGGCATGTAAGTGCGTGGAAAATCGCCAATGATATGTACCCGTGAAGACTCAGCGTGCGCAACGCAGCGGTCGTAACGTCAATATTATCCCTATAGCTGAAGCGAGAAATAAGGAAGAAGTCTCTGGCTGCTTCCTCGTTTCTCAATTCTGTAAAATCGACCTAAAATTATGTTACATACGGCTTAAAATCATCACACCGAGTAGTCCAGTGGGCACTCAATAAATATAATATGAACACAATATGCGTCTAAGGCCTATTAAAGGGAAAGGGTACTCGGGTTAAATTAACTGAAATCGTTGTTATAATTATTTGGTTAACATTTTGAAAATAGATAAAAACTTATTGGGAATCATTGAATTCGATTAAATCGGAATTATTAAAAATAACCATTAATTGTAAAAGTAAAGTGTTTTATTTGGATTAACATTTTGAAATAAATAAAATTTATTGGGAATCATTGAATTCGATTAAATTGAAATTATGAAAGAATAACCATTAATTGTAAAAGTAAAGTGTTTTATTTGGATTAACATTTTGAAATAAATAAAATTCATTGGGAATCATCGAATTCGATTAAATTGAAATTATTGTTAAGAATTAAAGCAACCATTGATTGTGGAAGTAAAGTGTTTTATGGCTAAAAATCTAAGTAAATGTTGGGTAAAGATAATTTAAACGCCCGTAAATTATTGATTAGGGTATTAGCAAATAATTCCATCAGTTAGATTATTATAATTCATTTCAATAAAAGCAATCTGACCTTGGAGTAAGAACGAGTAATGTATTGATCTAAACAAAAGCAACCCCGATAAAGATGAAAGCAACTAAGAATCGAATTCATTGATTTCAAATAAAGGAACGTATCAATTAAAGGTGAAACAATTTTCGAATAATAGTATGAAACCCCTTAAATTAAATTGTTGATTAAAGATCCGAATTTTCATTGATTAAAGCAAAGGAGAGGTCTTAAAACAAAGTAATCATTCAGTTAAATGGTGAAAACTATTGATAAAAATAAAATAATCTGTTGATTAATAATCCAAACTTCATCGATTAAATAAAAGGAGAAACGTTAGGAATTAAAGATTTATTATAAAGTAATCGTCTAGTTAATTGCTAAGAATTATTCACTGATTAAATAGAAGGAAAAATTACGAATTAAAAATAAAGCACTCATTTGGTTAAATGTCGAAAAAACGATCGATAATAATAAAATAATTCGTTGATTAATAGTACAAACTCATTGCGTAATAAACGGAGCTTTTCCTTTGATTTAATTAGATGGATTAAAATATATAAATTCCTCACTTAAAAACTTAGCAATCTAGAATAAAATGGGGTATAAAATATTATTCACTGACCAAAATAAAATAAAGTCTGATTAACATAAAGAAATCGTGATTAAAAGAACCAAAATGAATGAATCAACAAATGAATACCAATCTGTTATTGAATAAATTGACAAAAACCCAAGTTAACACTATGGTAAAAAGGCAGGGATAAAATCGAAACTGATCCGAATTAGAAACGCGAACCGATTAATAATATTAGATTCAACTTGATGATAGTCATTCAGTTTAGAAAGATTTTCTCGATATCTGACGAATACCCTGACGCCAAACGAATAACTATAAAGTTAATAAATACACCAACAAAATCACGAGAAATTGACTTACGACGCGCGTAAAATCCGATATAGTCCAACTTAGACGAATAAACACATCAAATGATGAATATCAAAGTGATGCTTGATAAGGAGTCCCACCATTAGGAAGTCTACGCGCACGACACAACCGAAAATTGCAATAAGTCGATAACAGAAGTAGCCGATCGATAACTAAATTAACTTGAGAGAATCAACCGGAAACCGGAAACCTACCTTGAATGAATTTAACATCCGCTCGATCGAAGGGATTGACGTTTCCGCCAACATCGTCCTGACAGGATGTGACTAAATTGAATATCGTCAAATTAAGTACAACCGGTAAACTTTAACTCGGTTTCGAATAAACATTAGTATCATGGAATAGCGGATTTTAGAATTAGTTTAATCCATATCGATGTTATGTATTAGTAAATTGTAACTTCATGTTAATTAATATGACGTTTATATATTTAATAAATTTCAGAATTAATCTCAACCAGCCATAGGTAGTTGGTAAACCTTAAATCAACCTCAATATCTGATACCATAGCGGATCCTTTGAGTTTTCTAACAGATAGTAGCACTAATACTTAGTAAATTTTAAATAAATCTTAATTAGTGGTACTTCCATCCACTTAACAAACATTAATGCCTGATAGATAGTGGAGTTTCGACTCACCCATCTGCCCAACACTAAAAATATTATCTAACATGTTCTAATTATTACCATCATTAACAAGAGTTATGAGGAGTTAGCCAACAGAATACATCACACCAGGAACGCACAGATAAATAACCTTAGTCGTTTCGAGTTGTAATACTAATCAAGCTAGTAGAGTTTAATCGGTCTAAGAGCGATAATATAATCCCCGTTTAGTCTAGTATTATTATAAGCAGACGATTTAATCGAATTTGATAACGATAACAATTTAGATATGCCTATCGACCAAATTACCATGCAAGTAGTTGAGGAACCACACCCAGGAGAGGTACCAACAGTTGCCGCGACTACCGAACAACTTCCACCCCGGTGGCCACACCCGACTATTTGGCGGTTGTTGGGTCTCGAATCCGATCCTTGTGGACTCGCCGGACAACAGTACCCGGCCGAAGAAATATATGATCACGCCAGAAATCTCCTCACCTTCTGGGAACAAGTACAAGAGCAAGTGGACCTCAGAGTGGTCAAAGCCCGGATGTACCTCACGAACGTGGAGGAGGACATCCGCGTCGGACTCATCGCGGAGGCATACCCACCTCACCCAGTCCGCGATACCCGGCGGCCCTATACAGTGGCGGCTCTGAAGAGGAGTTTAGAGAGAGAATCCCCTGAAGAAGAACTATAGTAATGACGAAGTGTTGTAGAAATTGATTTAAATATTAAGTGTTATTGTGGTTTTTTCTTATTCGTTATTATATCTCATAGATAAACCAGCTTCATACAATTTGTTTAATTAAGTAATAAGACTTTGATTTAATGAAGACCATAAGGAATTTAACTGCTCTCCTGTTATAGTGATGTCATCCCTACAACTTCTACAAGCGGAACTGGAACGAGCAAGACAATCGAACGCAGAGTTACTCGCCCAAATCCTTCAATTAACTCGAGAGGCTCAACAGTTAAAAGCAACCTGGGTTGATCCAGCAAAGGTGAGAGCTGTATACCATCGACTCACAGCGGCTCAGAAAGGCTGGGAGGAAGAGCGGCAGCTCAATCAGAGTCTGCGCACTCAAATTCGGGGACTCGAAGTCGCCCTAGCAGTATGCCGGGAGGGTGAAGCGGTCACTTATCCGCTCATCTTCGCCCCAACCCAAATGCCACGGACAACCACTAAGCCCACAGAACAACTCATCAATAATCGTCGACCGGGACGTAAGGAACGTGCCCGACGTCGAGCAACGCAGCTGCAAAACGCCAAACAGTAAATATTCCACATGTGATTGATTCAAATAGAGTAGTTTTAGTCTTAGTTGAGTCGTTTCTTTGGAATTGCATGTCAGTATTGTCACAAGTAACCTTATTAAGTCTCAGTTTTCTACAGTCAATTAAGAACGAATCCTGTATAGTATGAGGGACAGAGCTAAGCGAGCACAGGTCTTCTATCGACAGCTCGTGAACCCGAGGATTGTCCGAGCAACTACAGTACTAGCACATGGTACTCAATTTTTGCGGGCAATCCACCACTTGTACACATTACCAACGTTGCCTAGCAACGGGTGCAAGTGGCGATCAGTATCATTTTGTATGGCGTTACGAGGGCACCACCGATTAGTTCAACAAACAACGAAACCCTGTAACCCCCATACAAATTTGGGGCTCAGCCGGGATTGAAGCTTTGTTTTTGCGAAAAACCAAAGGAAATATAGACATATGTTTAAGGTTTAATTTGAAAATGTCGGGACGACATTTTGTCGAAACCGCGGAGAGATGTAATAACAATGAAACAAACGCCCAGAGAACGATAAATGGAAAACGAACAACCTTACTACAAGATAAGAGGAAATGTCAAGGAAATAAACGACTAGCCCACCAAGTACAAATTTGGGGGCTCAGCCGGGATTGAAGCTTTGTTATTTGGAAAGACCAAAACAATCAAGTTAAGAACAACAGTGAATTCTGTTAGTTACACCCTCAGCCGGGATTGAATGATCTTCTTGTACAAAACCCAAGCAAACAAACTGAGATGAATTATGTTAAAGTTACATAGATATCAACGTCAAAGCATTCAACATCCATCAATACTTGACGACACAACACCTTTGTAAGACACCAACGATAAGCAAACAACACATAATTAAAGGGCAAAATGCGGGATAAAATGAAATGGGGTAAGTAAGGAATAACGATAAACTACGGGGAAAGCAATAGAATCAAGTAGAGAAGTCAACGATAATAGAATAATTACAACGAGTAGTGATTAAAATAGTAGTTGATAAATGAAGCAAAATATATTAAAAGACTAAAAATTGAATGAAGTTAGTTAATTAGTATTTAAATAAATTTAAAAGGGTAATTAAAAGAGATTTAATAATTTTAGATGGAACCAATAAAAATTATAGAAAAACTAAAGGGTATCCTAAACATCGAGAACGATAACCTAGAGGAACTAATCAACAAACAAAAATTAATTAAACGAGCTAAAGAGGATATATCAACGATTTCAAACCTGTACTCCGATGAACATTGCATATTAATAAAATTGATCGATATTGATGAAGATGTAACAACCGAAAGAATATATGAAATTCTATCTATGAGATTAGAGATAACCAAATTTGGAAAAAGCTGGAACAAGTTAATGAAAAAGGTCGAAAACATTGAAGACGAGATTGCAACAACAATGAAAGAGCAAACCAAGGCTTATGTAGAATGTTATGCGTGCAAAACAGAGGAGGCACGAGTAATGGTGATACCTTGTGGACACCTGAGTTATTGTTATGGATGCGCACAAGAGTCGCACTGTAGGTTATGCCAGCGAAAGATAAAGGAAAGACTAACGGTTTACTTTCCATGAATTGTTATGATGAAATGAAATAAATGTGTATTACTTGAATTATTATTAGATGATAAGACGAACATAAAAGAAATATGCAATGTTTATAAATAATAAAACCACCCGACAACGATAAATAAAGGTAATAGACCAAATACATGAAAGCCGAATTAGGGAAATAATCAAAACACATGCACAGAGACACAAAATATTGGACGGAAAAATTTCGACAACCGAGTTTTCCTAGTGTATGCTTCTTTTTGTTTTATTGATATTATATTTATCGATAGTATATTGAGATAGGACGAGGAAAAATGGTTAAACCTGAGCTATCTAATGATAGTACGCTCACCCAAGGGAAACCCTGATCAACCCTACTGAGAAAGGAACTGGTAGGCCAAGTCGCGTATGTCAGCAAGTAACCGGCGAGAGATTGATCACCTCTTTTGGGGAGCTTGCTGATGCGATTACCACAAATTTTGAAGGGGGGAGTGAAGAGATAGACCGAGAGGTGAGAGAAAGAGTGCGCACGGAACAGAATTAATAGTTAGAATAAAGGTACCTAGAGATGACTTCTTTTTTCCCTAGCTGGTGGTGAGGCACCAGAGGACAGCTACGGACTGTCGTGCTCAGGTTGTTATCAGCCAAGGGACTGATGACGCTGGGCCGTTCGATACAAAAACCCGGATCACACACCGAGTATCGGACGATTCTTTTTTTCGCTGGGAGGCACTCGATACAACAACCCGGATCCCACACCGAGTATCGGGGCCAAACGGTAGGTGAGATGTGAACTAACCGGTAAATGGTTCATACTCAAAATGTCCTACTAAAGCCAGATGAGAGCGGCCGAATTGAGCCGAGAAATCTGATGGATGGAGCGGGCAGAGATTTGATAGTTTATTTCCCGCTCCCACTTTTGAGCACTTCCTTTTCTTTTCACTATTCGGGAAATCAAGTAAACCGCTTTTGGAACTTGATTGAACGTCTAGGCATTTCCATACTTTTATATTCTTCGAGGTACACAACCCGGATCCCACACCGAGTACCGAGGAATGTTTTTTTTATTGCCCAGCGAGGAGTTTGGTACAATAACCCGGATCCCACACCGAGTACCAAATATCCGAATGGCGGTGAGTAAAGCGTAACCGGAAAGAATGCGCGGCCAAAAGACGCCATGGCTTGAGAGTCAGTGTGAGGCCTCAAACATACCCAAAAGTCACTGTTGAGCTCAAGTCCGATACAAGAGATAATATGAAATAGAGGGCCGGATGATTATAATCAGATACTTGAGGCAATAGAGGGCCGGATGATTATGATCAGATACTTGAGGCAATAGAGGGCCGGATGATTATGATCAGATACTAGAGGCAATAGAGGGCCGGATGATTATGATCAGATACTTGAGGCAATAGAGGGCCGGATGATTATGATCAGATACTTGAGGCAATAGAGGGCCGGATGATTATGATCAGATACTTGAGGCAATAGAGGGCCGGATGATTATGATCAGATACTTGAGCAATAGAAGCCGGATGATCATGATCAGATACTTGAGGCATCCAGATAAGATATGATATGAGTAAAGATGAAATATGATTATGAATAGATATTAAGGTCACAGATGACCAGTAAAGAGTTGAAGCCGAAGGCCAAAGAGCCAACGGAAATTATAGAGGGCATAGAGCGCCAGCGATTGAGGATTAAGTAAATGAATTTTTGGGGGACATAGGAAAACAATTAATGGAATGAATGAAAGTATGAGTATGATGATTATTGATATTATGATATAGATAATTGATACGACTATATAGATAACTGATAAGACTATATTAGATAATTGATACGAGATTAATAGATAATTATTACGAGGTATAGATAATTAAAAATGGACTTAAAATGAGGGGGGTGAGTCAGATAAAGAAGACCACCACGATAAATGCGAACAGGGGATGATAACATATATAGTATGGTAAACGGAGGAGAAATTAGTATAGAGTATAGAATATTGGAGTGTTATTTATTTTTAGGAATCGATAGTCAAATAAAGCAATCCAAGTCAAGTGCAAAGCAAAGCAAAAGAGAAAATATTTCAGAGCAAACGACAAAGCAAAGTGATAACAAAGGAATTTGAATAAACGAGCAGAAAAAGATTTTGAGTAGTACAAACAGATAAGCAACCAGAAGTTTCAAAGCAACCCAAAGCAAGAGAAGAGAAACCAGTCAAGCAGCCGAATAACCGTAAACATTGATAGCATCAGCAATCGCACGAGAAGCAAAAGCAAGAGAATAGAGAAAAAAGTTTATTAAAAGCGGAAGAAAAGAGAAAAGTTCGCAACGGTAGAAGTGCCAAAACCGGAGTATCAATTACAGCAGCGACAGGAACCGGCACAGATAGTGGATTAACCGACGTCGAATTCAACAGTAGCGAAGAAAACGAAATAAACGATATAGAAACCGGTTGCCAATAATAGAAGCAGAGAACGAGAAGAGAGAGTGAAAAACTCAAACATTAACTCAAACATGGCAAATTCCACAAATTCAACATGACTTCAATTCCGGATGCAAATACAATGTTGAATAACAATAATGTGATGATAGGAGAATTCAGAGAAAAGTTTAGAGGAGAACCGTTTGACGCAGCCTCAACAAATTGGATACATTCATAAAGGAATTTGAAGTGTATAAAAATATCTGTCACTGGACAGATCAAAAGGTAAAAGAGCGACTACCCTTGTATCTGAAAGGGAGCGCACAAGATGTATTCGTGGAAGAAGCAAGAGACGAAACGAAATTGACAACGTGGACAGAGATTAAAGAGTTCTTAATAAAGATATTCGGAATAGAGAAAAAGGGGAATAGGAAGATATTAGACTTCCTACATCGAAAGCAAAGACGAGACGAATCAAATGCAGTGTACGCATGCGATTAAAGAAATTGTGTAAAGAAGCCTTCGGAGAACATGATTTGCCCGAGATAAAATGGTAGACGTCTTCATAAGAGGAATTCAAAAGGAAGACATACGAGCCAACCTCGGATGCTTGGCACCAGAAACATTAGATAAAGCAGTAGCAATCGCAAACAGATGTGAAGCCCATCTAGGACTGAAATATCAAGTGGCAGTCTTGGCCACAGAACCAACAACATCAACAGTCAATGCCAACAATCAAAACAACAATACCAATCCAGCTATGAACCAATACATTCCAAGAGCACAGCAGATGTTCAAGCCACCAACAACGAGAAACCCGGAGGATAGAGGTAATAACCAAGTAAGTTATAATAATAATTTCAGGAACAATCCAAATACAAACGAAAAATGCTCCATTATGTCAAAGAATAGGACATCGACCAGAAAATTGTTTCCGGAATTACACTTGTCAAAAATGTGGTAGACGAGGGCATACTGAGAAAATATGTAGACACCTAATAACAAGCATGTTACAATTGTGGACAACAAGGACACTTCGCAAGGCAATGTAACATAAAAAGAGAACCAAACCATCAAGATTAAACAACTCTATGGGAAATCCACAAATTAACGTGATGCAAGAGATAGACATGCTACGAGAAACACTACAACGAATGCCCATGGAATTAAAGAGATGATGCAACAGATGCCCACTAATATACAACAACAACGAATCAACGTAATGAGAAGCAATGAGGAGATTCAAGAGCTGCGAACTAGAGAATATCAAGGCAACAACAAGCTGAATGGCAAAGACTACAAACAGAAGAGCTCAGGAAATCCAGCAAAGATGGGAGAATCGAAACAAACCCCGAAGAGAATTAATATGATGAGAATGGAAATTCCAGATGAAACTCACACTGCGGAGCAGTGTGTTGAGAACGAAGGGAAGGAAATATGATAACTGATAACGAGAAAACAGTTGAATTAAATACGATGGAGAAAATAGAGGCCATCAAAGAATTTACAGAGGAGGAAAAACAAAGACGTCGACAGTTAAAAGAAACAATAATGGAGAAACCGAATGAACCAGAAACCCAAGAGATTAAACGAGCAGAAATGATGATAACGGAGGAACAAAACAAGGAAACATTAGTGTACGAGATAGATGAACTCGAAAAAGAAATTATGACACAAAAGACAGAGAGTACACTTGAGAAAATAAAGCAAGAGAAGCTCTAGGAACAGAGGAGGATCAATTAAAAAGAAAAAAGAAGCAATCCTGAAAAACAAGAGAAAGCGGACTAAGAAAGAGGCCGCTAATATTAAAAAATAGACGGACATCGTTAAAACACCTAGAGCAAGAACAGCACTAGATAAAAAAATAGAAGTGATGGCAAAGAAAGTGCTATCGCAAGAAATGAAAGGGCCGAATTGAGAGATGAACAGAAGCATCAACGTTACAAGAAAAAGAAAGATATCAAAGAACCAAATATTAACAAAAATTCGAATCCAGAGGATACTGCTACAAAAAATAGAAAACAAGAATCAGAAAGAAAAACCCACGTGGAGTGAAGCGCAAATCGAGAACAGAATAAAGGAGATATGGTTCAAACAAAAACCAACAAAGATTATGAAAGAGGAGGAAACAACTACATATTCAATATGTTGAGACCCAAATACCCGACGATCAAAACAGACGAAGATAAAGTGGAAATAAGCATCTGGTGGAGAAATATTTCAAGTCATGCGAGTGAAATAAACCATACAAAGATGAATCAAAATCCGAATTTAGAGGAAATGGAAAACGAGGTACCAAGAGAAGATAAACCGAGTATTAAAAGAAATCAACGAGATTGTAGAAGAAAGTAGATCGAAATCAAATGTTCCTAAAACCTCAGAGATACAACCCATACAGCAGAATAATGGAAATTAATTTGCGAAAGGATATCACAGGATAACGGTACAATTTATCCGGCATCATTGTGTAAAGATATGATAAAAAGTTACCAAGATAACTTGAAAGAATATGATAGAGGAAGATACCAGGTAATTATTGATTTTCCAGAGATACCAAGACAGATAATAGCCACAAGAGGGCGAAAGACAAACGATGTTGTACGATTGGGTAGTTGAAAAAAGCTAGACCCAGCTACAAAAATAAACCTTTATATTATCAAGAAGAAAAATAAAGCAGATGATATACAACCTAGCGGATGCTCTATTTGGGCCAAAAGGATAATGTAGTAACGTTAAACAAAAATGAAAGCGAAGACTACAGCAGAAATATGGCCAGAAAATCAAATATGTATACCAATAAGAAATTAAAACCTGGATTTAGAAAAAGAGAGACAACAAGATAAATGAGACAAAAACCAGATTCAAAATGACAGAACAAGCAATAGACCAAGCTAGAAAATTATATTAACCGATTTTCGTTTAACGAGACCGATTCAATGAAAATATTTTGTAGAAGCTGTACGGGTATACAGGACATTATGAGATTTGAATACGAGAGAACAATATGCGTTGAATTACGATTGAGTAGGATAGTTCCTGTAGTAAAGGTTTTAATTGAGGAAAGCGATAGTTAATATTTGTCTCTTAATATTTACAAATCGATTCATTAAATCGCAGATTAACAATATTTAAATTTCAAGATCTAATTCGACAAATGCGTTTATCAGGATGTATATGGTGAATCAGTATTAGAATTAGTTCGTCTGATATAGATCTCTAGGTTATATTACTTATTACTTACTGATAAACCTTGTGGAATTTAAAACAAAAATTATTAATACTTGGAGGAGTTGAATATTGTTTATATTATTTTCCAACAATACAGACTACGAACCTCTGATGGACTTGATGAGCAATAATCAAGGAAAGATCTAATTCGAATAAGAGTCTTAATTGTATCTACGATAAGAAAATATGATGTGACATCTTCCTAATCTATATATAATATATATAATCACGAAATTCATTTTTTCAAAACATAATATAAGGAACGAAACACCATGACGCTAAATTACGGCTGAAATATATTTCAGAGATATTTCACACATCAAAGCGTGTAATACATAATTCGTGTTCAAATAACTGTTTACCGAAAATTACAAGTAATCATCATACTAATCTCTCAATTAAATGGCTTTGCTGAGGTTTTTCCCTAAGTGAGATACTACTATATACAATATTTTAATTTTAGTGTTATCAATCCATCCCACCATTTCCCTCGCGAATTCGCTGCGAGATGGGCTTGGGCCCAAGATACCGGCCTAAGAACGATTGTTCCATCCGGGGGGTGTCCGTAATTCTTTATTACTCCCCCGGCCCGTCATAAAAATTCTCGACCCTGATAATCTGGGAGTGGGACGTGCATAGGGCTCACAATTGAGCCCATCGAATAAAAAAGGGAAACTATAAATAATCTTTTTCCCTATTCTTTTCAACATGGCCCCGACAGCAATTAAAAAACGTATCTCGCAAACAACGAGACCTTGAATTCCAGTGGCCCCGAGCCTCGCAGCATTTTGGCATGTAGAAGAAGATTGCTCTCGCGTGGTCGGATCGGTCCAACTCGTACTGCACCCTAACGACCTTCCCAAACAACGCGGCCCAGACCCGCAAACTAAAAAGGCTCAGACGTCATGGCAATTTCCGAGCTTCTACACCTGAAGAGGCTGGGTGGCGACGCCAATTCCCTAACAGTTGTGACGATTCCATTTGTTTTAAATCGCTGAATATTAGTAACTTGTGATTTCTTTTCTTTGTATCAACATTAAAAATTATAACTTTGTTAAACGGTCGTGTATGTTGGTCTTTCTACCCGATAAAATTCTTCTTCTTACTATATTGACATTTTTTTTAAATTAACACTAATATCATGATGATTTATACCTCTTACCTGAATTTCTTACTTATTTTCGTTTTGTTTAGCTATGGTAATCCTACTCGACTTTATTTGCAACAGGAACTTATCCGAGCACAACAGAACAACAATCACTCTAAGGACAAACTGTCATCCAGGCTTACAAGGAGTACAGCAGTGAAATCTACCTGGTGGACCCAGTCAGACTAAAATCCATCATACTAAGGCCTAACAGCGGCTCAAAGGGCTGGGCAGAAAGCGTCATAAACCAAAACCTCCGGTACTCAAATCCGAAGCGGAAGTCAACCCTGTGCAGCAAGTCTGGGAGGGCAAGACGGTTAAGTACCCGCTCAATCTTCGCCCCATCGAGTTACCCTACCAGTGACTCAGCCCTACACCGGCTCAAAGATCTCCCCAACCGCCCCATCCAGTAGTCGTCGAGCCGGGACGTCAAAGCACGTTGCCCACCGCCAAAGCCGAAACGTCTATTAGACAATAAATAATCTTGAATAAATATCTTGGACAGATGAACGCATTTTTTCTTTAAAATTATAACTGATTAAATCAAACATTAGTATGTTCTCAATATATTTTGGGCCGAACGTAAACGGCCTTGGAAAATGTTTAAATGGATCAGAAACACACACGCAAAAAATAAACACGCAATTAAATTAAACCCACTGAAACATCAAGTTAACCGAATAAAAATCTGAGAAAATAAAAGATTAAATGTTAAATAATAAACATAAAAATACATAAATATTTAACAAAAATACCCAAGAATTCTCACCCGATACTAACAAATAAACAAGAAACACAACAAATTCGACGAAATTGAAAAAATCAATTAAGTTCATTAAATGAAATTTAAATCGAAAAATTGTAATTTAGTAATAATCCAATAAAAATTATTAAATAAAAATTGATAAACAATTAATCGATAAAAATAATAAGAAATAAGTAAGTAGAATTTGCCTAGAAATAACGAAGTTCGAATTTTGTTTTACTGCATCAAACAATCACACGTCACACAAATAGGTATAAAGTACTGATCCATTTTCACATTTAACTTAACGCATTTAACCATAACCATTTTTGTCAAACCAAAGTTTCTGAACTTTAACCCATTTTTGAAAATTTGTGGAATTGTTTATTAAATCTATTTTGTAAACCATTTTTCAGACCAGTTTAGAACCATTCTCGAGAATTTGTATTGTATATTCTAGGTGAAGAGAATATTTAGTTTGAGCCATCTTTCCAACCACGTTCATAGCAATCATCTGTAGAGCTCTGCTTGACGGGGTGTGGGGAGAGAGGTCATTTATGTGTTTTATTATTGACATTTTATGTTTTGTATGAATTTTGAAATCGGTCATGAAGGGTAATTCTGTTAAGTTTTGTCTAAATTAATAAATATTATTGAATATTTAAATTTATCTAACTATATCAAACTTAATTTTATATGCTTATGTTAAATTTTAATGGTTCGAACATTTTTCCGGCCCACAGCCGACACCATCACGCAAGATAGTAAAATTAATAGTACAGAGGCATGTAAGTGCGTGGGAAAATCGGCCAATTGATAACTGTACCCGTGAAGACTCAGGTACCAGCGTGCGCAAACGCAGCTGGTCGGTGAAGCAATATTTCCCTATAGCTTGAAGCGAGAATATAAGGAAGAGGTCTTCTGGCTGCTTCCTCAGTTTCTTCAATTCTTGTTAAAATCCGACCTAAAATTATGTTACTACGGCTTAAAATCCATCCACACCGAGTAGTCCAGTGTGCACTTCAATACAATATATATGAACACAATATTGCGTATAAGGCCTATTAAAGGAAAGATTACTCGGGTTAAATAACTGAAAGTGTCGTTGTTATAATTATTTGCGTTAATCATTTGAAAATAGATAGAACAACTTATTGGGACATCATTGAATTCGATTAAATCGGAATTCATTAAAGAATAATACCATTAATTGTAAAAGTAAAGTGTTCATTAATTTCGATTAAACATTTTGAAATAAATAAAAATATTATTGGGAATCATTGTATTGCGATTAACATGAAGATATGAATCATAGGTACGAAGAATAACCATTAATTGTTAAAGTAAAGTGTTTTATTTGGATTAACATTTTGTAAATAAATAAAAGTTCATTGGGAGTCATCGGGAATTCGATTAAATTGAAATTGTAAGAATTAAAGCAACCATTCGATGTGGAGCTGCCAAGTGTTTTCATGGCTAAACAATCTAAGTAAATTGTATGGTAACAGATTAATTTTAAACCGCCCGTAAATGGTACTGGATTAGGTATTAGCAAATAATCCATCAGTTAGAATTATTATAATCATTCTCTTCCAATCACAAGGCAACTGACTAAATGGATAAGATACGAGTAAGATGTATTGATCTAAATCAAAAACCAACCCCCGATAAAAACGAAAGCAACTAAGAAATCGGAATTCATCGATTTCAAATAAAGAAATGTATCAATAAAGGCGAAACGATTTCGTCGAATAATAGTTATGAAAACCCCTTAAATTAAAATTGTTGATTAAAGATCCGAATTTTCATTGATTAAAGGCCAAAGGAGGGTCTTAAAACAAAGTTAATCATTCACGTTTAATGGTGAAAAACTATTGATAAAAATAAAAATAATCTGTGATTAATAATCCAAACTTCATCGATTAAATAAAAGGAGAAACGTTAGGAATTAAAGAAATTTATTATAAAAGTAATCGTCAGTTAATGCAAGAATTATTCATGATTAAATAGAAGTAAAAAATTTACGATTAAAAATAAAGCACTCATTTGTTAAATGGTCGAAAATACGAGTCCGATAATATAAAATAATTCGTATGTATTAATAGTACAAAACTCATTGCGTTAATAAACGGAGCTTTTCCTGATTTATTAGATGGATTAAAATATATAAATTTCTCCACTTAAATAACTTAGCAATCTAGAATAAAATGGGTTTATAAAATATTATTCACTGACCAAAATAAATTAAAGTCTGATTAACATAAAAATCGTGAGTTATAAGAACCAAAATGACCATGAATCAACAAATGAATACCAATCTGTTATTGAATAAATTGACAAAAACCCAAGTTAAACGACTATGGTTACCTACAAGGCAGGCGGCAGTCCATATCAATTCACGAAGACCGACTGAGTCCAGAGTTTACACTAGATGGATAGCGATAGACCGCATGCTCATTACATCCTATTATTTGACTGATTGAATGCATAAGTCATTCAGCTATATGTAGAGCATTGCTATGATTACTTTACATGGCTCGATGAGCCTCATCGTCGATACCCGCTGTAACCCCACATAACGAAAGGTAATATCTGGTGAGTTACGAAAGTGTAACATATCTAGAGTACCGGACCATTCGACAAAATTGTCTTGCCACTCTCGTGTGTCACAATGGATATCACGCTTGTAGTGTAAAGTCTGGATAGCGCGTATAAAGACTACTCACTATTAGTCCAAAACTTAGGAGACGAGTTAATACAACATCAAATGTACTTGTAAATATGCTAATAAAATACTTGAAGTATGCTTACTAAGGTTAAAGATCAACATCATCGATTTAGAGGGAAAGAGTCTCTTGACGCGCACTCGACACAAACCTGAAATCTAAATTTGCAGAAATAAAGTCACGATTAACAGCAGAGTAAGTCGATCAATAACTAAATAAACTATAAGAGAGAAAAAACTCAACCCAAGGAAACAACCGGAAACCTAATCTGTAATGAATTTAAGATTTTTAAAATCCTCCGAGACGATATGGTACTTGATCGTTTCGCAACAATCGATCCCTGATCTTCACGGAGTGTTACCTATTATCTGTGAATATCGTCAAATAGTACTAACCGGTTCTTTCAGAAAGCGGTATTATACTTCCCTGCTGCTAAGTCTTCCGCTATTCTAGAACACTCTACGTGTCCAACGGTGAATAGCAGTGAATGCTTCTCGCAGAAATTGGTTATATCGAGATCCTCAGATCGATGTTAGGTGATTTAGCGTACTACTCGCTCGGTAATCGCTTCTGTTAATTCCAATACTGAGGATGTCCCTTCCTCTTACTATACAGTTTTTAATATAGATTTCACGAATATCAATCTCTCAAACCGCTAGTCCACCATATCGTGTAGTTTGGCTCAAACCTAAGAGTACCATATCCTTTCCACCAGTAAAAATGCGTGAGGATACATAAGGAGTGTATTGCCTTTGAGTGTTTCGTATCATATGATATGTAGCTCATTCGTGAACGTAGCTAGTATAATGTTAAAATAAATCTTACATTCAGTGGCAGTACATTCCATCCACTTCACCAAACATTAATGCCCTGAGAGGATTCGGATTCGAGAACCCAACAACCGCCCTAAAAGGATCGTGGAGGGTTGGTCAGCAGGCATGCCGAAGATGTTCCGTACCAGACCACTGGAAACATGTTTTATTCTACCATCATTCGTTTGGTAATTGTGTTACCTTACAATAACTATTAACATGCGATAGTTTTGAGAGTAGTTAGCCGAACTCGAATTAACGTCAACACCTATGGCGTAACAGCACAGTTTAAATTAAAGTCTAGGTCTCATATTCCATATCAGAATGCTCTGTATATAAATATCGTTATACTAGCTTTTCAGGACTAGAATACATGAAAGCTTTAAAATCGGATTTCTTTATAAGAGCTGATCGACATTCATTATAGGGGCAGAGTCCCCCGTTCTCGAGTTTAGTAACCTTCCTAATAGTTATTGACCTTTGTATAAGCAGACGATATAAGTCGATACATCTCTCACCCATACGACCCTAAATGAAAGAGTGATGGCTGTATCGACCTAAGATTCTGACCCAATATTTTGCAGTAGTTGAGGGAAACCACCACCCAGGAGAGTTACCAACAGCCTTGCCGGCGACTTACTGAACAACTTCCACCCGGCGGTGGCCCACACCCGGACTTATGGCGATTGTTGGGTCTCAAATCCGATCCTGTGGACTCGCCGGACAAACAATATTCCCGGCCGAAGAAGAATATTATGATCACGCCAGAAATCTCCTTCACCTTCTTGGGAACAAGTACAAGAGCAAGTGGACTATCAGTGTTGGTCAAGCCCGATGTACTCACGAACGTGGAGGAGGGCATCCGCGTCGGGACTTCATCGCGCGAGGCATACCCACCTCCCAGTCCGCGATACCCGGGCCCTATACAGTGGCGGCTTCTGAAGGAAGGTTGTAGAGAGGAGAATCCCCGAGATGTACTATAGTAATGACGAAGTTGTTGTAAGAGAATTGATTAAATATTATAGTGTTTGTTGTTTTTTATTCGTTATCATATCTCTCAAGATAAAACCAGCTTTCATACTATTTGTTCAATTAAATAATAAGACTCTTGATTTAATGAAGACCTAAGGAATTTAACCTGACTCTCTGTCTGATATATGACTGTCTCCCTACAAACTATCTACAGGCGGAACTGGAACCGAGCAAGACAATCCGAACGCAGAGTTACTCGCCCAATCCTTCAATTAACTCGAGAGCTGCAACAGTTAAAAGCAACCGGCGTTGACCAGCAAAGTGAGAGCTGTTTATACCATCGACTCACGCGCGGCTCAGAAAGGCGGAGAAGAAGCGAGCTCAATCCAGAGTCTGCGCACTCAAGATTCGGGGACTCTGAGTCGCACCTACATATGCCGGAGGTGAAGCGCGTCACTATCGCTTTCAGTCTTCGCCGCCAACCCAAATGCCGAGACAACCACAAGCCCACAGAACAACCATCATAATCGGTCGACCGGGACGTTGAAGGAACGTCGCCCGATCGTCGAGCGGACGCACTCTCAAAACGTCCAACAGTAATAGTCCAATGGTGCATTGATTACCAAATAGAGTAGTTTTAGTCGTTAGTTGAGTCGTTTCTTTGAAATTGCATGTCAGTATTGCACAAGTAAACCTTATTAGTCTCAGTTTTCTTACATAATTAAGAACGAATCCTGTATAGTTATGAGGGACAGAGCTAAGCGTCACAGGTCTTCTATCGGACAGCTCGTGACCGAGGAATTTTCCGAGGCAACTACAGTTACTAGCACATGGATATCTACAATTTTTGCGCGGCAATCCACCACCTTGATACACATTACCAACGTTGCTCTAGCAACTGGTGCAAGTCATGGCGAATCAGTATCAGTTTTGTATTAGCGTTACGAGGGCAACCACCGATTAGTTCAAACAAACAATGCGAACCCTGATAGACCCCATACAAATTTGGGCTCAGCGAATTTTAAAAACCAAAATGGACAAGGTTAATTGAAATATTGTCGAACCGTTTAAAAGAACAACCAGGATAAAAACGCAATCTCAATAGGAAAGGAAAAATGATGCCCAGTACATTGGTGCTCAGCCGGGGATGAAGCTTTTATTGGATAAACCAAAAACAATCAAGTTAGAAAACAACAGTGAATTCTGTCAGTACACCCTAGCCAGGGATTGATATTTGATCTTCTGTACCAAAAACCCAATACAAACAAACTCGAAGAGAAATTATGTGAAAGTTATATAGATATCAACGTCAAAGCATTCAACATCCATCCAATACTTGGACGACACACACCCTTTGTAAGAGACACACCACAAACGATAGCAAACAACACATAATTAAAAGGGCAAAATGCGGGATAAAATGAAAATGGGGTAAGTAAGGGGCATACGTATAAGTGGACATAAACAAGAGGAAGCAACGGTAATAGAATTAAAGACAACGAATGATTGATTAAATCAGTCAGTTGATAATAATGAATGCAACAATTATAAAAGTAAAAATTGATGAGTTTAATTAGTATTTAGAATAAATTTAAAAGGGTAATTAAGATTTATAATTTTAGATGAAGCCAACTAAAAATTATTAGGGAAAACTAGAAGGGTATCTAAACATCGAATGAAATACAATCTTGGAGGAACTAATAACATAACAAAAGTTAATTAAACGAGCATAATAGGAACTATACAACGATTTCAAACCTATGTACTCGATGACATTGCATATTAATAAATATTTATATATGATGAAGAATGTAACAACCGAAAGAAATTACTATAAATTCTATCTATGAGATTAGAAATAACCAAATTGGAAAAAGCTGGCAATGTGTAATGAAAAAGGTCGAAACATTGAGACGAGATGTGCAACAAACAATGAAAGAGCAAACCAAGGCTTATGTAGAGATGATTATGCGTGCAAAACAGAGGAGGCACGAGTAATGGTGATACCTTGCTGGGAACCTGAGTTATTGTGATGGATCGCACAAGAGTCGCAGCTGTATGTTATTGCCAGCGAAAATAAAGGAAAGTAACGGTTTTACTTTCCATGAATTGTTATGATGAAGAATGAAATAATGTGTATTGCCTTAACTTTGAATTATTATTAGATGATAAAGACGAAATTAAATAGAAATAGCAATGTTTGAAAATGAACTAAAACACACCCGACAATCCGATAAATAAAGGTAATAGACCAGAATACGATGAAGCCGAATAGGGAAAATAATTAAAACACATGCACAGAGACACAAATATTGGACGGAAAAAATTTCGAAAACCGAGTTTCCTAGTGTATGCTTCTTTTTTTTTATTGATATTATATTTATTCGATATATATTGAGATAGGACGAGGAAAAATGGTTAACTAGCTATCTAATCGATAGTACGCGTCACCCAAGGGAAACCCTGATCAACCCTACTGAGAAAGGAACTGGTAGGCCAAGTTCGCGTATGTTCAGCAAGTAACCGGCGAGCGATGATTCACCTTCTTTTTGGGGAAGCTTGCTTGATCGGAATTACCACAAATTTTGAAGGGGGTGTAAGAGATGACCGAGAGTGAGAGAAAGAGTGCAGAACGATTAATGTTTGATATAACAGTACCTAGAGATGACTTCTTTTTTCCCTTAGCTGGTGGTGGGCACCCAGAGGACAGTAGCGTGACGTCGTGCTTCAGGTTGTTATCAGCAAGGGACTGCTGACGCTGGCCGTTCGATACAAAACCGGGATCACACATCCGAGTATCGGACGATTCTTTTTTCGCTGGGAGGCACTCGATACAACAAACCGGATCCCACACCGAGTATGGCGCCAAACGGTATAGGTGAGAGTGTGAACTAACCGGTAAATGGTTCATACTCAAAATGTGCTACTAAGCCAGATGAGGCGGCCGAATTGAGCCGAGAATCTGATGGATGGAGCGGGCAGAGATTATAGTTTATTTCCCGCTCCACTTTTGAGCACTTCCTTCTTCTTTTCACTATTTCGGGAAATAAGTAAACCGCTTTTGGGAACTTGATTGAACGTCTAGCCATTTCCTACTTTTATATTCTTCGAGTACAACAACCCGCGATCCCACACCGAAAGTACCAGGAATGTTTTTTATTATGCCCAGCGAGGAGTTGTGTCAATAACCCGGACCCCACCGAGTACCAAAATCCGAATGGCGGGTAGTAAAGCGTAACCGGAAAGAATGCGCGGCCCAAAAAGACGCCATTGTTGAGAGTCAGTGTGAGGCCTCAAAACTACCCAAAAAGCACTGTGAGCTCAAGTTCGATAGTAAATGAAATGAGGGCGATTTATCAACTTAGGCAATAAGGGGGATGTACTGAGAATAAGAGGGCCGGTTGATTTATGATCAGATACTAAGGCAATGAGGGCCGGATGATTTAGATCAGATACTTGAGGCAATAGAGGGCGGATGATTATATCAGATACTGAGCAAATAGAGGCCGGATGATTATAATCAGATACTGAGGCAATAGAGGGCCGGCATGATTCATGATCAGATACTGAGGCATAGAAGGCCGGATGATCATGAATCAGATACTTGAGGCAATCCAGATAAAGATATGATGATGAGTAAAGATTGAAATAATGATTATGAATATTATATTAGGTCACAGTATGACCAGTAAAGAGTTGAGCCGAAGCCAAAAGCCAACGGAAATCTATTGCAGGCAGATAGAGCGCCGCGCTTGAGGATTTAAGTAAATGAATTTCTTGGGGGGACATAGGAAAAACAGTTAGGATGAATGAAGTATGAGTATGATGATATATAATTATTATGATATAGATAATTCGATAGACTATATTAGATAACTTGAAAGGACTATATAGATAAATTGGATTACGAAGTAATAGCATAATTATTACGAGGATATAGATAATTAAAAATGGACTTAAAATAGAGGGGGTGAGTCAGATAAAAAAACCACCACGATAAATGCGAACAGGGGATGATAACATACTATAGGTATGGCTAAACGGAGGAGAAATTAGTATAGAGTTATAGAATATTGGAGTTGTTATTTATTCTAGGAATCATAGTCAAAATGAAAGCAAATCCAAGTCAAGTGCAAAGCAATAGGCAAAGGAAGAAAATATTTCAGAGACAACGACAAAGCAAGTGATAACAAAAGTACTTGAATAATTGCAAATAAAGACATTGACATGAAAACAGATTTGATAAGTTACAAAAGATAAGCAACCAGAAGTTTTCAAAGCAACCCAAAGCAAGAGATGAGAAAACAGTCAAGCAGTACGCGATAACCGTGTAAACATTGATAAGCATCAGCAACAGCACGAGAAGCAAAGCCAGAGAAGAAAGAGAAAAAAGTTTATTTTAAAAGGCGGAAGAAAAGAAGAAGTTCGCAACCGGTAGAAGTGCAAAACGAAGTATCAATTACAGACAGCGACAGTGAACCGGCACGAGATAGTGGATTAAACCGACGTCGAATTTCAACAAAGAGCGAAGAAACGAAATAAACGATATAGGAAAAACCGGTTGCCAATAATAGAAGCAGAGAACGAGGAAGAGAGAGAGGTGAAAAACTTCAAACATTAACTCAAACATGGCAAATTCCCACAAATTCCAACAGGACTTCAATTTCCTGGATGCAAATGACAGATGTTGAATAACAATATGTGATGATAGAGAATCAGAGAAAAGTTTAGAGTAGAAAACCGTTTTGACGCAGCCCTAACAAATTGGTACATTCATAAAGGAATTTGAAAGTGTATAAAAATATCTGTCACTGGACAGATCAAAAAGTAAAAGAGCGACTACCCTTGTATCTGAAAAGGTGAGCGCACAAGATGTATTCGTGGAAGAAGCAAGGACGAAACAAGATTTTGACAACGGTGGACAGAGAATAAAGATGTTCTTAATAAAGATATTCGAAGTAGAGAAAAAAGGGGAATAGGAATGATATTATACTTCCTTACATCGGAAAGCAAAACGAGACGAATCAATGCAGCTGTACGCATGCGAATTAATAAACCTATTGAAACATCAATTAAACCTATCAAATATGAGAAAGAGAATTGAATATAAAATAATAACATAAAAAATAGAATTAAAATATAACAAATGCAACAAGCATTCGCACGATACAAACACAAATATAACACACAAATCCCGAACAAATTCGACCGAGAATTAATAAATCAAATAAAGTCATAGAAAATGAAACTAAAATACGAAAAGATTTGAATTAGTAATAATTTCAATAAAAATCTAAATGACAGTTATTAAATAATTGAAAAATACATAAAATTAAGATTAGATACACTAGAAAACAAAAGGTAGAATTTTGTTTTATCTAAAATAATTTAACACGCAAGGTTAGGAACAGAAGAATAGTATATATCGATTCATTTTCAGATTAAATTAACCATCTTTACCATTTTGAAACGAAATTAGTTATTTTAAAAAACTATTTTGTTTGAAAATCTTGATTTGAAGACAATTTTTAGTGAGAAATAGTTTTATTTGAGCTCTCCCTCCCGTCCCATCCCTCAGAACCTCGGTAGAGCTGCTTTGGATATCGGCGTGGGAAAGGAAATGGCCATTTTTATGCCTTTGTGAATTATTGTTGGTCAAGTAATTTTTGTATTTAGTTATTTAATATGTTAATAAATATTTATAATATTAAAAATTTTTTATATAATTAATAAAATTATTGTTTTCGAAACTTTTTTCCGGCCGCAAAGCCACACATATTGCCAAGTAATAAATATATATCAGCAACAAGATTTCGTGTAAGCGCGTGGAAAATCGAATGATATGTACGCCGTGAAGATCCAGCGTGCGGAACGCAGTGGTCGTAACGTCAATATCTGCTCCGTATAAGAAGAAATGAGAAATAAGGAAAGGTCTCTTTTGGCTGCTTCCTCGTTTCTCATTCTCTGTAAAATCGATCTAAATTATTTTACACACGAGCTCAAATTCATCACACCGAGTAGTCCAGTGGGCACTCATTATATAATATACAAAAATATGCCGGCCTATAAAGGCTTATTAAAGGGCAAGGGTACGCGGGAATAAATTAATTTGTTGATTAAAATAAAAAAATATTATAAATTTGATTGATAGATAAAATAATCATAACTGTTGATTAAGATACAAATAATATGAATTTGTTGATTAAAGATAACAATAATATAAATTCGTTGATTAAAATACATTAATTGTTGGATTATAAGATAATATATAGTATAATGATAATAGGATATAATCATTCGTTGCTTAAAAGATAAATAATAAATTCGTTGCTTAAAAAATTAAATTAGATACAAATTCATCGATTAAAATCTGAATTAATCCGAAACTCAGTGTTATAAATTATCAGTAATAGAATCGTTGATGAATTAAATATTGTAAATGAATTAAATGATGGAACTTAAATTTTAATTAATAATTAATATGTAATTCAAAGAAAGAAAAACCATAATTTTACTTAAGTAGTTGAAGGAAAAAATTCCAATTTATTTGCACCCATAATTCAGCACCAATAATCTAAATCCAACCATCAAAAGTACGAGAAAATGCATTTTCCTGAACCCATTTCATAAGTAAAACGAGAATTGAATAAAACAATTGAACGTCATCGAAAGTAATATAAATCTATTCCAAGAAAAATAATTGTCCACTCGTTCGATAAAAGTCAAGAACGTCATCACGAAGCAATAAAATCCATTAAAATGATTCTTCACAACTACGGTTTAATTAAGGAGTTATACTCCGAATTCCTCATGACGACGTAAATTTGGTGCAAATTAAAAAATTTCCCTCCTCATAAATAGAATATCAACCATTTGCAAAAACCCCGTTGTATGAATCCTTCCTCGGCAAACAACAAAATGACTTAATCATCGATATCTAAAAGAATTAATACATTAAAACTATATAAGCAGAAAACGTAACAAATCACGAAATGTCGAATGGTCGACAATCGCCGGCCTGAAAATCATAATAACCGATCCATTGATCATTTCACATCTCACCATGTATCGGAAACCGAAAAAATTCGACCGGAATGTTAATTCTAACTGTGAATAGGGTCAACGACTTAAAGTAATCGACTTGTTTACCATTAATAATTTAATAATTTGCAGCATGCCCGAAATTGACTGGGGAAAGAATCAATAAATCTGAATCAGGAAATATTGCATAATGAATTTACATCATCACTTTCAGAGGAGACAACCATAAAACAGGACGCTCTTGGAGGGAGAAGGACCCGAGAAAATTGGTCGCCGTAAATAGTGGTAACTCATTTTGAAATTTTATACTTAATCGTCTTTATGATAATTAAATTATTATAATTGCGATGTATCTTTGTTAATCTTATTAATGATTTTAATTTTCCTTTTTACAAACTAATTTAATTTTTATTAAATGGTTTAAATCATAAAGAATTACCATTCATAAGATACGTTTGGATTCTGGCGTATAGTGGACGTTCATATCAATGTTAAAATATGCCGTTGAAATTACGATTAGCAAGGAATAGTTCCTGTAGTTAAAGGTTAATTGAGGAAGCGATAGTTAATATTTGTCTCTTAATATTTACAAATCTGATTCATAAATCGCAGATTTAAATCATTTATTTTCAAGCTCTAATTCACAAAATGCGTTATCAGATTGTATATAATTGTGATCAGTATTAAGAATAGTTCGCTGATCTAGTATCTCTAGGTTATAATACTCTATTACTTACTGAATAACCTGCTGGAATTAAATACAAAATCTTATAATATTGGAGGAGTTGCATTTGTGGTAATATTTCCACCAATGAGAACTTACGAACTCTTAGAGGATTGATGAGGCAATAATCAAGGAAGATCTAATTTAATAAGAAGTCTTAATGTATTACGATAGAAAATATGATGTGACATCTTCCTAATCTATAATATATATATATCCGAAATTCATTTTTCAAACCAATAAACTAAAGGAAGAAACACCCATGACGCTAATACGTGAATATATTTCAAGAGAATTATTTCATGTATCATAATTCGGTTGTCAAATACTTGTTTACCAAATTAAAGTTAATATATATTTCAATAATGCTTTGCTGAGTTCCCCTTAAGTGATACACTTATTAACAATAATTTAATTTTTTTATGTTAATTCATTCCACATTTTCCTCGCCGATCGCTGGAGATTGGCTTGGGCCCAATACCGCCAAGAACGATGTTCCGGATTTTCCGCCGTCAAAATTCCTCGACGGCGATATCATCTGGGATGCAGTTACTCCAATGGAGCCCACGAAGAATCTATCAACAGGCCCGACAGCAACTTAGAAACCCTAGTCTCCCACAACGAACCTGATTCGGCAGGTGGCCCGAGCTCGCCAGCATTTGGCAATGTAGAAGAAGATTTTGCTCGCGGGTGGATCGCTCAACTCGTACTGGCCACGACTTCCCCCCCGCCGTCTGTCCCAAACAGACCTTCCAACACAACGCGGCCCAACCCGCAATTACTAAAAGCGCCGACGACTGGCAATTTCCGGCTACCATGAAGCAGTGGGTGGCGAGCCTATATATTTCCTTACAGTTGTGAACGATCTCCATTTGTTTTTACATCAATATTAGTATACTTTGATTTCTTTACTTTTTATCAACATTAAAAATAAAATCTTGTGTAAACTGGTCGTTAGTTGTTTTCTACCCCGATAAAATTCTTCTTCTTACATATGAATTTTTTACATTAAAACTAATATGATGTCATTATACCCTTACCTGACATTTCTATAATAATTTCGTTCTGTATTAGCTATGGATTCGCTACTCGATTTATTGCAACAGTGAACTATCCGGAGCACAACAGAACAACCAATCACTCTAAGGACAAATTCATCCAGCTTTACCAGGAGGTAATCAGCAAGTGAATCTACCTGGGTGACCCAGCCAACAAAATACCATCTACTAAGCCTACAGCCGGCTCAAGGGGCTGGGCAGGAACGAGCGTCAGTTTAACCAAAAACCTCCGGACTCAAATCCGAGGCTTGAGTCACCCTGGCAGCGAGTCGTGAGGGCAAGCGGTAACTTACCCGTCATCTTCGCCCCATCCGAGTTTACCA
Source organism: Schmidtea mediterranea (assembly GCA_022537955.1). Lineage (NCBI taxonomy): Eukaryota > Metazoa > Platyhelminthes > Tricladida > Dugesiidae > Schmidtea > Schmidtea mediterranea. The sequence continues at coordinate 79,506,264 of CM039681.1, forward strand.
CTACCACTCAACCTACAACCGGCAATAGTATCTCCCCAACCGCCCCATCCCAGTAATCCGTCGCCGGGACGCAAGAACGTGCCCACCGCAAAGCCGTGAACGTCTATTAGAAACAAAATTACTCTTGAATAAATTGACTTGAACATGATTGAACTGCATTTTTTTTTTAAAATTATACTGTGATTAAATCAAATATATAGTATTTCTCAATATAATCTGTTGGGTCCAGAACGGTAAACGCTTCCTGCTTGGGAATGTTTAATGGTCAGAAACACACACGCAAAAATAACACGCAATTTAAATAAACACGAAACATCAAGTAAACCCGATAAATCTGAGCAAAATAAAAGAATTACATGTAAAACAATAAACATAAAAATAAATTAAAATATTAACAAAATGCACCAAGATTCGCACGATAACCTTATACCAAATATAACAAGAAAACACAACAAATTCGACGAAATTTGAAAAAATCAACATTAAAGTTCATTAAGTGAAATTTAAATCGAAAAATGAATTAGTAATAATCAATAAAATTTAAATAAACAAATTATAAAAATAAATCGAACAATAATAAAATAATAATGAATTTTGCTAGAAAATAACAAGGTCGAATTTGTTTTTACTGCATCTAAAATCCCACTCAACCAAATAGGTATAAATACTGATCCATTTTCACATTTAACTTACCATTTAACCATTAACCATTTTTTTTCAACCCAATTTTTGAACTTTAACCCATTTTGAGAAATTGTGAAATTGTTTTAAATCTATTTGTAAACATTTTTCAGACCAGTTTAGAACCATTTCGAGAATTGTTTTATTATTCTAGGTGAGAAATATTTATGTTGGACCATCTTTTCCCACACCACGTTCATAGCATCTCTGTAGAGCTTATGGCTTGACGCGGTGTGGGGAAGAGAGGCATTTATGTTTCAATATTATGACATATTTATGTTTTGTAGAAAATTTTGGAATGTCATGAAAGGGTAATTTCTGTTATTTGTCCTAATTAATATAGTTATTGAAATCTTTAAATTATTCTACATATATTAACTTTATTTTCTATGCCTTTATAATTTTAATGTCGAAATTTTTCCGGCCACAGCCGACACATCACGCAAGAATAGTAAATCAACATAGTACAGAGGCATGTGTGCGTGGAAAATCGGCCACGATATGTACCCGTGAAGGACTTCAGCGTGCGCAACGCAGGGTCGTAACGTCAATATTATCCCTAATAGGAACCGAGCAATAGGAAGAAGTCTCTGGCTGCTTCCTCGTTCTCAATTCTGTAAATATCGACCTATAATATGTACATACGCTTTAAAATCATCACACCGGTCAGTCCAGTGGGCACAATAAATATAATATGACACATATGCGTCCTAACGCGCTATTAAAGGAAAGGGTATCGGGTTAAATTACTGAAACGTGTATAATTTTGGTTAACATTTGAAAAATAAGATAAAAACTTATTGGGAATCATTGAAATTCGATTAAACTCGGAATTCATTAAAAAATAACCATTATTGTAAAAGTAAAGTGTTTTAATTTGATTAACTTTTGAAATAAATAAAATTTATGGAATCATTGAATTCGATAAATTGAAAATTATGAAAGAATAACCATTAATTGTAAAGTAAATTGTTTTATTTTGGATTAACATTTTGAAATACATAAAAATTCATTGCGGAATCATCGATTCGATTAAATTGAAATTATTGTTAAGAATTAAAGCAACCATTGATTGTGGAAGTAAGTGTTCTTAATGATACAAAATCTAAGTAAATGTTGGGTAAAGATAGATTTAAACGCCCGTAAATTATTGAATTAGGGTATTAGCAAAATAATTCCATCAAAGTTAGATTATTAATAAATCATTTCAATAAAAGCAATCTGACCTTGGAGTAAGAACGAGTTAATGTATTGATCTAAACAAAAGCAACCCACGATAAAGATGAAAGACAACTAGGAATCGAATTCATTGATTCAAAATAAAGGAAACGTATCAATCTAAAGGTGAAACAAATTTTCGAATAATATATGAAACCCTTAAATTAAATTGTTGATTAAAGAATCGAAATTTTCATTGATTAAAGCAAAGGAAGGTCTAATAACAAAGTAATCATTCAGTTTAAATGGTGAAAACTATTGATAAAAATAAAATAATCTGTTGATTAATAATCCAAACTTCATCGATTAAATAAAGGAGAAACGTTTAGAATTAAAGATTATTATAAAGTAATCGTCTAGTTAAATTTGCTAAGAAATTATTCACTGATTAAATAAAGGAAAAATTACGATTAAAAATAAAGCAACTCATCTGTGGTTAAATGTCGAAAAAAACGATCGATAATAATAAAATCATTCGTGATTAATAGTACAAACTCAATTGCGTAAAAACGAGCTTCCTTTGATTAATTAGATGGATTAAAATATAATAATTCCTCACTTAAAAACTTAGCATCTAGAATCATGGGTATAAAATATTATTCACATGACCAAATAAAATAAAGTCTGAATTAACATAAGAAATCGTGATTAAAAGAACCAATGAAATGAAATCAACAGATGAATACCAATCTGTTATTGAATAAATTGACAAAAACCAAGTTAAACACTAATGGTAAAAGCAGGGATAAAATCGAAACTTGATCCGAATTAGAAAACGCGACCGATCTAATAATATTAGATTCAACTTGATGAATAGTCCATTCATTTTTTTAGAAAGATTTTCTCGATATTTGACCGAATAACCCTGAGCCAAACGAATAACTATAAAGTTTAATAAATTACACCAACAAAATCAACGAGAATTGACTTACGACGCGCCGAAACATCCGATTAGTCCAACTTAGACGAATAAACACATCAAATGATGAATTCAAAGTGATGCTTGATAAGGAGCCCACCATTAGGAGTTCTAACGCGCACCGACAACCCGAAAATTGCAATAATCGATAACAGAAGTAGCCGATCGATAACTAAATTAACTTGAGAGAATCAACCGAAACCGGAACCTACCTTGAATGAATTTTAACATCGCCTGATCAAGGGATTGAACGTTTCCGCCAACATCGTCCCTGACAGATGTGACTAAATTGAATATCGTCAAATTAAGTACAACGGTAACTTTAACTCGGTTTCGAATAAACATTAGTATTCAGGAATAGCGGATTTAGATAGTTAATCCATATCGATGTTATGTATTAGTAAATTGTCAACTTCATGTTAATTAATATGACGTTTATATATTTAATAAATTTCAGAATTAATCTCAAACCACCATACGTAAGTTGGTAAACCTTAATCAACCTCAATATCTGATACCATAGCGGATCCTTTGAGTTTTCTAACAGATAGTAGCACTAATACTTAGTAAATTTTAAATAAATCTTAATTAGTGGTACTTCCATCCACTTAACAAAACATTAATGCCTGATAGATAGTGGAGTTTCGACTCACCCATCTGCCCAACACTAAAAATATTATCTAACATGTTTCTAATTATTACCATCATTAACAAGAGTTATGAGGAGTTAGCCAACAGAATACATCACACCAGGAACGCACAGATAAATAACCTTAGTCGTTTCGAAGTTGTAATACTAATCAAGCTAGTAGAGTGTAATCGGTCTAAGAGCGATCAATATAATCCCGTCTTTAGTCTAGTATTATTATAAGCAGACGATTTAATCGAATTTGATAACGATAACAATTTAGATATGCCTTATCGACCAAATTACCATGCAAGTAGTTGAGGGAACCACACCCAGGAGAGGTACCAACAGTTGCCGCGACTACCGAACAACTTCCACCCCGGTGGCCACACCCGACTATTTGGCGGTTGTTGGGTCTCGAATCCGATCCTTGTGGACTCGCCGGACAACAGTACCCGGCCGAAGAAATATATGATCACGCCAGAAATCTCCTCACCTTCTGGGAACAAGTACAAGAGCAAGTGGACCTCAGAGTGGTCAAAGCCCGGATGTACCTCACGAACGTGGAGGAGGACATCCGCGTCGGACTCATCGCGGAGGCATACCCACCTCACCCAGTCCGCGATACCCGGCGGCCCTATACAGTGGCGGCTCTGAAGAGGAGTTTAGAGAGAGAATCCCCTGAAGAAGAACTATAGTAATGACGAAGTGTTGTAGAAATTGATTTAAATATTAAGTGTTATTGTGGTTTTTTCTTATTCGTTATTATATCTCATAGATAAACCAGCTTCATACAATTTGTTTAATTAAGTAATAAGACTTTGATTTAATGAAGACCATAAGGAATTTAACTGCTCTCCTGTTATAGTGATGTCATCCCTACAACTTCTACAAGCGGAACTGGAACGAGCAAGACAATCGAACGCAGAGTTACTCGCCCAAATCCTTCAATTAACTCGAGAGGCTCAACAGTTAAAAGCAACCTGGGTTGATCCAGCAAAGGTGAGAGCTGGTATACCATCGACTCACAGCGGCTCAGAAAGGCTGGGAGAAGAGCGGCAGCTCAATCAGAGTCTGCGCACTCAAATTCGGGGACTCGAAGTCGCCCTAGCAGTATGCGGGAGGGTGAAGCGGTCACTTATCCGCTCATCTTCGCCCCAACCAAATGCCACGGACAACCACTAAGCCCACAGAACAACTCATCAATAATCGTCGACCGGACGTAAGGAACGTGCCCGACGTCGAGCAACGCAGCTGCAAAACGCCAAACAGTAAAATATTCCACATGTGATTGATTCAAATAGAGTAGTTTTTAGTCTTAGTTGAGTCGTTTCTTTGGAATTGCATGTCAGTATTGTCACAAGTAACCTTATTAAGTCTCAGTTTTCTACAGTCAATTAAGAACGAATCCTGTATAGTATGAGGGACAGAGCTAAGCGAGCACAGGTCTTCTATCGACAGCTCGTGAACCCGAGATTTGTCCGAGCAACTACAGTACTAGCACATGGTACTCAATTTTTTGCGGGCAATCCACCACTTGTACACATTACCAACGTTGCCTAGCAACGGGTGCAAGTGGCGATCAGTATCATTTGTATGCGTTACGAGGGCAACCACGATTAGTTTCAAACAAACAACGAAACCCTGTAACCCACCATACAAATTTCGGGGCCTCAGCCGGGGATTGAAGCTTTGTTTTGCGAAAAAACAAGGAAATTATAGACATATGTTTAAGGTTTTAAATTGAAAATGTCGGGACGACATTTTGTCGAACCGCGGAGAGATGTAATAACAATGAACAAAACGCCCAGAGAACGATAAATGGGAAAACGAACAACCTTACTACAAGATAAGAGGAAATGTCAAGGAAATAAACGACTAGCCCACCAAGTACAAATTTGGGGGCTCAGCCGGGATTGAAGCTTTGTTATTTGGAAAAACCAAAACAATCAAGTTAAGAAACAACAGTGAATTCTGTTAGTACACCCTCAGCCGGGATTGAATGATCTTCTTGTACAAAACCCAAGCAAACAAACCGAGATGAAATTATGTTAAAGTTACATAGATATCAACGTCAAAGCATTCAACATCCATCAATACTTGACGACACAACACCTTTGTAAGACACCAACGATAAGCAAACAACACATAATTAAAAGGGCAAAATGCGGGATAAAATGAAATGGGGTAAGTAAGGGAATAACGATAAACTACGGGGAAAGCAATAGAATCAAGTAGAGAAGTCAACGATAATAGAATAAATTACAACGAGTAGTGATTAAAATAGTAGTTGATAAATGAAGCAAAATATATTAAAAGACTAAAAATTGAATGAAGTTAGTTAATTAGTATTTAAATAAATTTAAAAGGGTAATTAAAAGAGATTTAATAATTTTAGATGAACCAATAAAAATTATAGAAAACTAAAGGTATCCTAAACATCGAGAACGATAACCTAGAGGAACTAATCAACAAACAAAAATTAATTAAACGAGCTAAAGAGGATATATCAACGATTTCAAACCTGTACTCCGATGAACATTGCATATTAATAAAATTGATCGATATTGATGAAGATGTAACAACCGAAAGAATATATGAAATTCTATCTATGAGATTAGAGATAACCAAATTGGAAAAAAGCTGGAACAGTTAATGAAAAAGGTCGAAAACATTGAAGACGAGATTGCAACAACAATGAAAGAGCAAACCAAGGCTTATGTAGAATGTTATGCGTGCAAAACAGAGGAGGCACGAGTAATGGTGATACCTTGTGGACACCTGAGTTATTGTTATGGATGCGCACAAGAGTCGCACTGTAGGTTATGCCAGCGAAAGATAAAGGAAAGACTAACGGTTTACTTTCCATGAATTGTTATGATGAAATGAAATAAATGTGTATTACTTGAATTATTATTAGATGATAAGACGAACATAAAAGAAATATGCAATGTTTATAAATAATAACCACCCGACAACGATAAATAAAGGTAATAGACCAAATACATGAAAGCCGAATTAGGGAATAATCAAAACACATGCACAGAGACACAAAATATTGGACGGAAAAATTTCGACAACCGAGTTTTCCTAGTGTATGCTTCTTTTTGTTTTATTGATATTATATTTATCGATAGTATATTGAGATAGGACGAGGAAAAATGGTTAAACCTGAGCTATCTAATGATAGTACGCTCACCCAAGGGAAACCCTGATCAACCCTACTGAGAAAGGAACTGGTAGGCCAAGTCGCGTATGTCAGCAAGTAACCGGCGAGAGATTGATCACCTCTTTTGGGAGCTTGCTGATGCGATTACCACAAATTTTGAAGGGGGGAGTGAAGAGATAGACCGAGAGGTGAGAGAAAGAGTGCGCACGGAACAGATTAATAGTTAGAATAAAGGTACCTAGAGATGACTTCTTTTTCCCTAGCTGGTGGTGAGGCACCAGAGGACAGCTACGGACTGTCGTGCTCAGGTTGTTATCAGCCAAGGGACTGATGACGCTGGGCCGTTCGATACAAAAACCCGGATCACACACCGAGTATCGGACGATTCTTTTTTTCGCTGGGAGGCACTCGATACAACAACCCGGATCCCACACCGAGTATCGGGCCAAACGGTAGGTGAGATGTGAACTAACCGGTAAATGGTTCATACTCAAAATGTCCTACTAAAGCCAGATGGAGCGGCCGAATTGAGCCGAGAAATCTGATGGATGGAGCGGGCAGAGATTTGATAGTTTATTTCCCGCTCCACTTTTGAGCACTTCCTTTTCTTTTCACTATTCGGGAAATCAAGTAAACCGCTTTTGGAACTTGATTGAACGTCTAGGCATTTCCATACTTTTATATTCTTCGAGGTACACAACCCGGATCCCACACCGAGTACCGAGGGAATGTTTTTTTTATTGCCCAGCGAGGAGTTTGGTACAATAACCCGGATCCCACACCGAGTACAAATATCCGAATGGCGGTGAGTAAAGCGTAACCGGAAGAATGCGCGCCAAAGACGCCATGGCTTGAGAGTCAGTGTGAGGCCTCAAACATACCCAAAAGTCACTGTTGAGCTCAAGTCCGATACAAGAGATAATATGAAATAGAGGGCCGGATGATTATAATCAGATACTTGAGGCAATAGAGGGCCGGATGATTATGATCAGATACTTGAGGCAATAGAGGGCCGGATGATTATGATCAGATACTAGAGGCAATAGAGGGCCGGATGATTATGATCAGATACTTGAGGCAATAGAGGGCCGGATGATTATGATCAGATACTTGAGGCAATAGAGGGCCGGATGATTATGATCAGATACTTGAGGCAATAGAGGGCCGGATGATTATGATCAGATACTTGAGGCAATAGAAGGCCGGATGATCATGATCAGATACTTGAGGCAATCCAGATAAGATATGATATGAGTAAAGATGAAATATGATTATGAATAGATATTAAGGTCACAGATGACCAGTAAAAGAGTTGAAGCCGAAGGCCAAAGAGCCAACGGAAATTATAGAGGGCATAGAGCGCCAGCGATTGAGGATTAAGTAAATGAATTTTTGGGGACATAGGAAAAACAATTAATGGAATGAATGAAAGTATGAGTATGATGATTATTGATATTATGATATAGATAATTGATACGACTATATAGATAACTGATAAGACTATATAGATAATTGATACGAGATTAATAGATAATTATTACGAGGTATAGATAATTAAAAATGGACTTAAAATGAGGGGGGTGAGTCAGATAAAGAAGACCACCACGATAAATGCGAACAGGGATGATAACATATATAGTATGGTAAACGGAGGAGAAATTAGTATAGAGTATAGAATATTGGAGTGTTATTTATTTTTAGGAATCGATAGTCAAATAAAGCAATCCAAGTCAAGTGCAAAGCAAAGCAAAAGAGAAAATATTTCAGAGCAAACGACAAAGCAAAGTGATAACAAAGGAATTTGAATAAACGAGCAGAAAAGATTTTGAGTAGTTACAAACAGATAAGCAACCAGAAGTTTCAAAGCAACCAAAGCAAGAGAAGAGAAACCAGTCAAGCAGCCGAATAACCGTAAACATTGATAGCATCAGCAATCGCACGAGAAGCAAAAGCCAAGAGAATAGAGAAAAAAGTTTATTAAAAGCGGAAGAAAAGAGAAAAGTTCGCAACGGTAGAAGTGCCAAAACCGGAGTATCAATTACAGCAGCGACAGGAACCGGCACAGATAGTGGATTAACCGACGTCGAATTCAACAGTAGCGAAGAAAACGAAATAAACGATATAGAAAACCGGTTGCCAATAATAGAAGCAGAGAACGAGGAAGAGAGAGTGAAAAACTCAAACATTAACTCAAACATGGCAAATTCCACAAATTCCAACATGACTTCAATTCCGGATGCAAATACAATGTTGAATAACAATAATGTGATGATAGGAGAATTCAGAGAAAAGTTTAGAGGAGAACCGTTTGACGGCAGCCTCAACAAATTGGATACATTCATAAAGGAATTTGAAGTGTATAAAAATATCTGTCACTGGACAGATCAAAAGGTAAAAGAGCGACTACCCTTGTATCTGAAAGGGAGCGCACAAGATGTATTCGTGGAAGAAGCAAGAGACGAAACGAAATTGACAACGTGGACAGAGATTAAAGAGTTCTTAATAAAGATATTCGGAATAGAGAAAAAGGGGAATAGGAAGATATTAGACTTCCTACATCGAAAGCAAAGACGAGACGAATCAAATGCAGTGTACGCATGCGAATTAAAGAAATTGTGTAAAGAAGCCTTCGGAGAACATGATTTGCCCGAAGATAAAATGGTAGACGTCTTCATAAGAGGAATCAAAAGGGAAGACATACGAGCCAACCTCGGATGCTTGGCACCAGAAACATTAGATAAAGCAGTAGCAATCGCAAACAGATGTGAAGCCCATCTAGGACTGAAATATCAAGTGGCAGTCTTGGCCACAGAACCAACAACATCAACAGTCAATGCCAACAATCAAAACAACAATACCAATCCAGCTATGAACCAATACATTCCAAGAGCACAGCAGATGTTCAAGCCACCAACAACGAGAAACCCGGAGGATAGAGGTAATAACCAAGTAAGTTATAATAATAATTTCAGGAACAATCCAAATACAAACGAAAAATGCTCCATATGTCAAAGAATAGGACATCGACCAGAAAATTGTTTCCGGAATTACACTTGTCAAAAATGTGGTAGACGAGGGCATACTGAGAAAATATGTAGACAACCTAATAACAAAGCATGTTACAATTGTGGACAACAAGGACACTTCGCAAGGCAATGTAACATAAAAAGAGAACCAAACCAATCAAGATTAAACAACTCTATGGGAAATCCACAAATTAACGTGATGCAAGAGATAGACATGCTACGAGAAACACTACAACGAATGCCCATGGAATTAAAAGAGATGATGCAACAGATGCCCACTAATATACAACAACAACGAATCAACGTAATGAGAAGCAATGAGGAGATTCAAGAGCTGCGAACTAGAGAATATCAAGAGCAACAACAAGCTGAATGGCAAAGACTACAAACAGAAGAGGCTCAGGAAATCCAGCAAAGATGGGAGAATCGAAAACAAACCCCGAAGAGAATTAATATGATGAGAATGGAAATTCCAGATGAAACTCACACTGCGGAGCAGTGTGTTGAGAACGAAGGGGAAGGAAATATGATAACTGATAACGAGAAAACAGTTGAATTAAATACGATGGAGAAAATAGAGGCCATCAAAGAATATACAGAGGAGGAAAAACAAAGACGTCGACAGTTAAAAGAAACAATAATGGAGAAACCGAATGAACCAGAAACCCAAGAGATTAAACGAGCAGAAATGATGATAACGGAGGAACAAAACAAGGAAACATTAGTGTACGAGATAGATGAACTCGAAAAAGAAATTATGACACAAAAGACAGAGAGTACACTTGAGAAAATAAAGCAAGAGGAAGCTCTAGAACAAGAGGAGGATCAATTAAAAGAAAAAGAAGCAATCCTGAAACAAGAGAAAGCGGAACTAAGAAAGAAGGCGCTAATATTAAAAATAGACGGAGCGTTAAAACACCTAGAGCAAGAACAAGCACTAGATCAAAAAATAGAAGTGATGGCAAAGAAAGTGCTATCGCAAGAAATGAAAGGGCCGGAATTGAGAGATGAACAGGAAGCATCAACGTTACAAGAAAAAGAAAGGATATCAGAACCAATATTAACAAAAATCGAATCCAGAGGATACTGCTACAAAAATAGAAACAAGAATCAGAAAAGAAAAACCCACGTGGAGTGAAGCGCAAATCGAGAACAGAATAAAGGAGATATGGTTCCAAACAAAAGGACCAACAAAGATTATGAAAGAGGAGGAACAACTACATATCAATATGTTGAGACAAATACCCGACGATCAAACAGACGAAGATGAAAGTGAAATAAGCAGTCTGGGTGGAGAAATATTTCAGTCATGCGAGGAAAATAAACCATACAAAGATGAATCAAAATCCGAATTAGAGGAAATGGAAACGAGTGTACCAAGAGAAGATGAAACCGAGATATTAAAGAAATCAACGAGATTGTAGAAGAAGTAGATCGAAATCAAATGTTCCTAAACCTCAGAGATACAACCGCATACAGCAGAATAATGAAATTAATTGCGAAAGGATATCAACAGGATAACGGTACATTTACGGCATCATGGAAAGATATGATAAAAAAGTACCAAGAGAACTTGAAAGAATATGATAGAGAAGAATACCAGGTAATTATTGATTTTCCAGAGATACCAAGACAGATAATAGCCACAAGAGGCGAAAGCACAAACGAGTTGTACGATTGGGTAGTGAAAAAGCTAGGACCCAGCTACAAAAATAAACCTTTATATTATCAAGGAAGAAAAATAAAGCGAGATATACACCTAGCGGATGCTCTAATTTGGCCAAAAGGAATAAATGTAGTAACGTTAAACAAAAATGAAAGCGAAGAAACGACAGCAGAAATATGGCAGAAAATTCAAATATTGTATACCAAAGAAATAAAACCTGGATTAGAAAAAGAGAGACAAAAGATAATGAGACAAAACCAGATCAAAATGACAGAACAAGCAATAGACCAAGCTAGAAAATATATTAACCGATTATCGTTAACGAGACCGATTTCAATGAAAATATTTGTAGAAGCTGTACGGGATACAGACATTATGAGATTTGACAACGAGAGAACAGATGAGTTGATAGCCAAATACGGAGAGCACCAAAGAGATATGAGAGGGGATGAATCAATAAAGATAAGAATAAAGCTACCAAATGATGAAACAAAGGAAATATTGGTGGATCCCGATTGCCAAATGCACGAATTATACCGACGGATAAATCGAGAAATTATCCAACCAATAATCGAAAGTAGTGACGATGGCATGGTAGAGGACGTAGCAATAATGTATCACAAACGACAAATAAGTCCGCGAGAACGAACCCCGATATACGAATTAGGTATATGGGAAGACGGACAAACCATTAACATCATAGCGATGGATGAACCAGAGAGAAAAAATACGACAAAAAGGGAACAACAGATCCAAGAATTTCAAGAGGAAATGAAAAGAAAGATGGACCAAATACTAACCATCTACCAGTTATGGAGACAAGATGCGAAGTTGAGCACAAAATTACAACCGATAGACGACTCAAGATGCCGATCAACACCATGGAAAAAGGTGTATGATGAAAAGACGAAAGAATGGAAATGGAAAATGGAGAGAACCGAACCAAAATGGAGAAAATATATACCAGGGGAAGCGCCAGAAGAGGCAGCTAATGAAACAACCTTAGAGTTATATGAAGATGAGCCATATGAAAATTTACCAGAGGAAATGCTAAACGAAATGGAATGGCAACCAGAAGAAGACGAGGAAATAAATGATAAAGCTCGACTAGCCCCATACACATGGAAGGTAGGTGGATGGGCTGAAAGAGTAAAATCGGCTGAAGAAGAGAAAATCATAGGTATTACAAGCCATCAATTCTATACAGAAATCGGAGGATACCGGATGAAATTGAGAGTATACCCAAACGGAGATGGGGTAGGAAAAGGAAAATATCTATCAGTGTATTTTCTATTAGCAAGAGGCAGATATGACGGCAAGTTAGAGTGGCCATTTAATCGAAAAGTCACGATTTCAATCGCTAAACCCGGAAAATGGGAAGAGCGACACAGCGAAAAACTGGGAGTGGACCCAAGATCAATGATAAGTCAAAAGCCAAAATCCACTGAAAATGTTGCGGGGAGGAGTACCACAATTTCTATTGAAAAAATACGTAACACCTCAATTCGTAAAAGATGATACGATATACATCACGATCGAGGTAGAAACAGAACGAGAAATGAAATTGCGAATCCAACAAGAACAAGCGAGACCGCGAATCAGCGTACTCGAGAAACGAATACCAGGAACAAAATACTTGCCCACAGATATAGACGACCCTGTGGAGGAAGGATTAACAAGATTAACGGAAACGCAAAAATGTAGAGAATTAGCAGCGATATTGAGAACCGGAGCCAAGAATCAAAGACGAACTGTAACAGATTTAGCAAAATGGATAATCGATTCTTGTAACAGAGTAGAGAACCTGCGAAATATTGTAAAGGAAATAGAGGAGTATCGGAGAATGTATGCGTGGTACCCAGAGCAATTCCGGGAAATTATCCGAAAATGGAAACATACCGAATGGGCAGCCGAAACGATAGAGAAGTATAGTTTAAAAATTATGACACCAGATTTCGAACCAATCGAAAGAGAATTTTATATCACTGCCAAGGTGAGTGAAGTGAAAAAGAGAATACCGTACGAACCGCCATTTCATTTACAATACCAAGGACGATCATTAGACGACGATCTCGAAATCGGAGTTACGCAAATGCAATTGGGATTAATAAATGTATTAACAGTAGCAAAGATCGCGGGTAGAGAACTCAATAAAAGAGAAATCAAAACGAAAACGCCAATAGGACGCCAGGAAAGTCTAAATACGCCAGAAGTTCCACCTGCAGCAGATGAAGTAATCGTCATCACAACAGGAGATGAAGAGATACTGAATGATCTAAATGATATTGTGGACGAAGAAACAACCAGGAGAATACCGGAATCAAGAGATTTGTTCATGACAGAAGATGAAAACGATCTGATAACAGATGAACCAGACGAGCTAGTATGTGGTCAAAGACAACCAGTAGAAATTATAGAGCCAGATACCGAAGAGGAAAATAAAAAGAAAGAGAGAAGACGCCGAAGCTCGACAGGAGACGAATGGGATAATTGGATAAATGAACGAGGAGCTACAACATCCAAAGAAACGGCAGGCGAACAACCCAAACAAAAAGAAACAGGTACAGCAATGGAAAAGAAATCCAGAGGACGACCAAAAATTGATAAACCAGCTCCAGAAAGGAAAACTAAAGAACAGATGCAGATGGACCAACTGACAACGAAACTAAACAAACTCAGTCAAGTAACGAAGCAGTTACAGGGAAAACTGAAAGGCCAGGAGCAAGGAGCAAAATGGATCAACAGATTAATAACTGATATGCTGGGACTAGCAAATCCAGAAATAAAGAGAAATTTGAAACTTAACAATATCGGAACAGAAGCGAAACAGCTTTGGGCAGCAATAAAACCAATAATAAATAAAATTACGGACAACAAAGTACGAACCACAACTAGAGACCCAGAGGAATTACTGTTGATAATAAATCACCTAACGAAACGATCAGACGACCCAAACAGATATTTAGTGGGAATGGCCTATCTGATGTATAATACGATAGTGATATACAGAAAGCGAACTCCAAGATACAACCCAAACGGATATGAATTTGCAATAACGGACATTATCAGGAAAGTAATTGAACCATTCATCCTGACTCAAGGAGGATGGCAAGCTTTTATAAATTTGGTAAGTAAAGATGATCAAACCGAGATGATGCAAGCGAAGTTAAAAGAGTTATTAACGGAATTCGAAACAACAATTAATGCAAGCGATCCAAAAACAGCTAGAAAAGGAATGAACACGATAATTACTACAATACTCATATGGATGATGTGCATAAAAGGAGTAGAACCGTTTGTAGTATATGATTGTGATAATATAAAGATTGGTGATAAATACTCACTAAAAGAAACGGAAGAGTGCAAAGCGGCAAACCCCGGTAAACTACAGACAACGGCAACAGCAGTATCGTATAACGTATATCAAGAGGTAGACTTCATCAAAACGGAAATTAAAGAATGCTCAGTGACAAGGAAAATTGTAGCATTTCATTGCGGACATCACTCACACTCAACAATTATAGAAGCCGGAACGGAAACAACAGTGGTTTCAGTAACACGGAGCGAATGTGAAGAAGGATTCACGACAGGACGCATCTCAATAGCTGGAAGAGTAAATGTGGCAGCCGAGGAAGGAAAGATAAAAACTACCCGAGTATACGCTGCGGGAAGAATAACGGCTGGAGACGGAACGTGTCAAGGAGGAGAGTACACCCTATTGAATCAATTGGTCAAAGGAGTAGTAGTGATTGAAAGTTATCAAGTAAAGTTGGAGAAATATCAAGGATATTTCGATCCAGATACGCAAGCAATGAAAAAGTACCCTCAATGTCTAGCAACAGATAGATCATGCAATACGGGAATGTCAACGATTGTATATCACGCCGATACCAGAACTTGTAGACTCACTTTATTGAAAAGTGCAATATTTGATGAAGTGCAAGGACAAGTGCACAGAGAAACCGAGACTAACACGCAAAAAAGTGCATTAGATGAATTACGGAGAACCGGAAGAATCGGAAAACCAACGATAACCACAACTATCGGATCAGAGGTCACACCAACGGTAGTAATATCAACAGACACCACAATCGGAATGAGATTTATAAAAGGACGAATGGTGAGCAAATGCGACGAAATGGTAGCCAGCACAAATTACAAAGGAATATTTTTATCGCGAACAGCAATACCGAACGCAAAAGCGCAAATAGACCCCAAAGACGTGAAACTATATCTCTATATAAATAACAAGATGGATTTCTTATATCATAAAGGATTGGCATCAACAGAGAAAATATACTACGATTTAGTTAAAAATGATTGTATCCTGAACAGAGAAATATTAAAAACAAAGTTGGCAATGGCAATCACAAATCCGGATAACGCAATTCCATTACTACCACTCCAGGAAGGATATTTTGGAAGAATAGTTGGAGAAGTTATGTACACATACAAATGTGAAAAGACAATTGCAAAATTGCCAGAGAATTCAACAATCCCAAGAGATAAATGCATAAATGAATTAGAAATAATGCATAAAGGAAAAATCAGATTCGCTCAGCCAGTGACAAGGATGATAAACCCAGAGAAATTCGTACCCAACATGTTCAGTTGCAGTAATGTATATGGACCATTATTCGAAATAAGAGATGGAAGTTGGTTACAGTTTCCAACCCGAGTAATTGTAGCACCACCAAAAATATTTGGATTAACCGAATTGGCCAGCGAAGCAGAATTCAAACCAGTTGATATATCACAGAGTGGAATATACCAAACAAAAGATCTGGAACGAGCCAGAGAACATCTATTATTCCCAGCACAAAGGCAAGCAATATTATCCAACATTGTAACTATAACGGGAGGTAACAACTATGGAGAGAAACCCAACTACGAATTGTTACTATCGCCGGATCATTTTCAACACGCTACAGCAAACATGATGAAAGCCATGTGGGGGAAGATTCTTAATCTTCGGACAGATGATGGCAGGAATTTTAGGAATAATCCTTATTATTCAAATCGTAAGAGTAATCATAACACAAATGTTAGCATGTTTCGATATTTACAAAAGAGAGAGAAAAATCAACTGGAAAATGGCAATTGGATTCTTACCGTTCCTAGCAAAGACAATGGTATTACATGGACACTCAAAAGATATTCACAAGATAAAAAGACTAGTAGGAATTCTAACGAAAATGAATGGTACCGATGAAGAAGTCGGACGAAAATTCAAAGCAATAATGAGACTAGAAGCCGAGAAAACCAGAATGAAACGACAGAAAACGAGTAACTGGAAACGATGGATAAATTTCAGAGATGATAGCAGTAATAACAGCGACAATGATGAAAATCAAGGAGGAACGCAGATGCTAACTCAAGAGCAACTCAAACAATGGGAAAATCGAAAGACAAGACATAGTGGACATTATAATCATCCACCACCAGTATATGAATGTTTAAAGAAAGCAGCATCATCAGTAGAGAGAAACATGCCAGTAGAACGACAAGTACCAATACCAAGATCAACAACATTACGAAATATTTATCCAGTACCATACGAACCAAATTGGGCAGACTTAGTGCCAAGAACCAGCCAAAGATCAAGAAGTGTGGATCAGGATCCAGAAACTCGAACTATAGCTATGTTACAAACGTTAGCTGGACCAACATTAACAGTACCCATAGAAATAAATGGGGTAGAAATAAAAGCAATGATTGATACGGGAGCAAACATTTCAGCAATAAAAATGGATAAAATACCAGGAAGACTATGGCCATGTATAGAAGAAGCTAACATGGATGTAATAACTTGCAGCAAAGAATCGGTAGCAGTCATCGGGAAAATTTGGTCGATAATCGAATATAAAAATGTAAAAATCAATACGTATTTAGCAGTTATCAGGAGATTGAGTGCAGATTGTATAATTGGAACAGATCTCATGCCAGAATTACTAAAAGAGATAATAATAGATCTAGGATCAATGGAGTTGAGAGATAAAACCGGACGAATATGCATGTTGAAATCAGAAGTACGATGCTCAGAAAAAATAATAGTGCCAGGACGCACACAAATGATTTGTTACGTAAAAGTGAACGAGGAAACTAGAGGTGAAATGATTTTTGAACCTAATCACAAATTTGAGAAAAAGAAAGAACTGCCATTAGCCAGAGAGATAGTGTACGTAAACGACAACAGTGAAATTCCAATCAATATTACAAATTTTGACGAGGAAGACAAAGTCATTTACGAAAACGAAAGATTGGGAAAGTTAACACCGATGATGGATATCGAACTTCCAACAACAAAAACTGAAGGAACTGAGGAAGAATTATGGACTATCGACAGTCAGCTACTAAACGAAGCGGAAAAAGAGCAACTACAAAAACTGCTAATGGAATTCAAAGATATATTTGCAGCATCTGACTTAGATCTCGGTACAAGCGACGTAACGCAACACACGATACCACTAACAGATGATACCCCAATTCAGAAACTCAGAAGAATGTTCAACCCAATCCAAAATACCAATCAAGTTAGCAAAACTTCAAGACTCTCGCAGATTTCCATCAATCACCCTTCAAGATCAACCCAGCTCGAAAGCGAAACCCAAGCCGTCAGCGATTCATTCGAAGCCAAATATAACTGATTTACACTGATTGATTAATTCAGACTGATCTATAGTGATTTGAACTCATCTTATAAAACTTGCATTGATATAAAAACTGAACTATCCAATTTTGATTATGTATCGTAGCCGGACCTTAAGTCCATCTTTGCCTTGATGATTTAACCTTACCGTAGAAACTTTTTATGAATGTGGATGTTAAAAATGTATGTATCATTTTGAAATCAATTGAAATTGCGGGTCGCAATTTTACGGAACCCCGAGTGTTTTATGTTGGGCCAGAACGTAAACGGCCTTGGAAAATGTTTAAATGGATCAGAAACACACACGCAAAAATAACACGCAATTTAAATAAACCCACTGAAACATCAAGTAAACCCGATAAAATCTGAGAAAATAAAAGAATTAAATGTAAAATAATAAACATAAAAATAAATTAAAATATTAACAAAATGCACCAAGATTCGCACGATACCTATACAAATATAACAAGAAAACACAACAAATTCGACGAAATTGAAAAAATCAATTAAAGTTCATTAAAGTGAAATTTAAATCGAAAAATTGAATTAGTAATAATCCAATAAAAATTTTAAATAAAAAATTATAAAAATAAATCGAAAAATAATAAAAATAAATAATAGAATTTGCTAGAAAATAACAAGGTCGAATTTTGTTTTACTGCATCAAAAATCACACGTCACACAAATAGGTATAAATACTGATCCATTTTCACATTTAACTTAACCATTTAACCATTAACCATTTTTTCAAACCAAGTTTGAACTTTAACCATTTTGAAAATTGTGAATTGTTTTAAATCTATTTGTAAACCATTTTTCAGACCAGTTTAGAACCATTTCGAGAATTTGTTTTATTATTCTAGGTGAGAAATATTTATGTTGGAGCCATCTTTCCACACCACGTTCATAGCATCTCTGTAGAGCTCTGCTTGACGGCGGTGTGGGGAGAGAGGCATTTATGTTTTCTATTATGACATTTTATGTTTTGTATGAAAATTTTGGAATGGTCATGAAGGGTAATTTCTGTTATTTTGTCCTAATTAATAAATATTATTGAAATATTTAAATTATTCTACATATATCTAACTTATTTTATATGCTTTATAAATTTTAATGTCGAAATTTTTCCGGCCCACAGCCGACACATCACGCAAGATAGTAAAATCAACATAGTACAGAGGCATGTAAGTGCGTGGAAAATCGCCAATGATATGTACCCGTGAAGACTCAGCGTGCGCAACGCAGCGGTCGTAACGTCAATATTATCCCTATAGCTGAAGCGAGAAATAAGGAAGAAGTCTCTGGCTGCTTCCTCGTTTCTCAATTCTGTAAAATCGACCTAAAATTATGTTACATACGGCTTAAAATCATCACACCGAGTAGTCCAGTGGGCACTCAATAAATATAATATGAACACAATATGCGTCTAAGGCCTATTAAAGGGAAAGGGTACTCGGGTTAAATTAACTGAAATCGTTGTTATAATTATTTGGTTAACATTTTGAAAATAGATAAAAACTTATTGGGAATCATTGAATTCGATTAAATCGGAATTATTAAAAATAACCATTAATTGTAAAAGTAAAGTGTTTTATTTGGATTAACATTTTGAAATAAATAAAATTTATTGGGAATCATTGAATTCGATTAAATTGAAATTATGAAAGAATAACCATTAATTGTAAAAGTAAAGTGTTTTATTTGGATTAACATTTTGAAATAAATAAAATTCATTGGGAATCATCGAATTCGATTAAATTGAAATTATTGTTAAGAATTAAAGCAACCATTGATTGTGGAAGTAAAGTGTTTTATGGCTAAAAATCTAAGTAAATGTTGGGTAAAGATAATTTAAACGCCCGTAAATTATTGATTAGGGTATTAGCAAATAATTCCATCAGTTAGATTATTATAATTCATTTCAATAAAAGCAATCTGACCTTGGAGTAAGAACGAGTAATGTATTGATCTAAACAAAAGCAACCCCGATAAAGATGAAAGCAACTAAGAATCGAATTCATTGATTTCAAATAAAGGAACGTATCAATTAAAGGTGAAACAATTTTCGAATAATAGTATGAAACCCTTAAATTAAATTGTTGATTAAAGATCCGAATTTTCATTGATTAAAGCAAAGGAGAGGTCTTAAAACAAAGTAATCATTCAGTTAAATGGTGAAAACTATTGATAAAAATAAAATAATCTGTTGATTAATAATCCAAACTTCATCGATTAAATAAAAGGAGAAACGTTAGGAATTAAAGATTTATTATAAAGTAATCGTCTAGTTAATTGCTAAGAATTATTCACTGATTAAATAGAAGGAAAAATTACGAATTAAAAATAAAGCACTCATTTGGTTAAATGTCGAAAAAACGATCGATAATAATAAAATAATTCGTTGATTAATAGTACAAACTCATTGCGTAATAAACGGAGCTTTTCCTTTGATTTAATTAGATGGATTAAAATATATAAATTCCTCACTTAAAAACTTAGCAATCTAGAATAAAATGGGGTATAAAATATTATTCACTGACCAAAATAAAATAAAGTCTGATTAACATAAAGAAATCGTGATTAAAAGAACCAAAATGAATGAATCAACAAATGAATACCAATCTGTTATTGAATAAATTGACAAAAACCCAAGTTAACACTATGGTAAAAAGGCAGGGATAAAATCGAAACTGATCCGAATTAGAAACGCGAACCGATTAATAATATTAGATTCAACTTGATGATAGTCATTCAGTTTAGAAAGATTTTCTCGATATCTGACGAATACCCTGACGCCAAACGAATAACTATAAAGTTAATAAATACACCAACAAAATCACGAGAAATTGACTTACGACGCGCGTAAAATCCGATATAGTCCAACTTAGACGAATAAACACATCAAATGATGAATATCAAAGTGATGCTTGATAAGGAGTCCCACCATTAGGAAGTCTACGCGCACGACACAACCGAAAATTGCAATAAGTCGATAACAGAAGTAGCCGATCGATAACTAAATTAACTTGAGAGAATCAACCGGAAACCGGAAACCTACCTTGAATGAATTTAACATCCGCTCGATCGAAGGGATTGACGTTTCCGCCAACATCGTCCTGACAGGATGTGACTAAATTGAATATCGTCAAATTAAGTACAACCGGTAAACTTTAACTCGGTTTCGAATAAACATTAGTATCATGGAATAGCGGATTTTAGAATTAGTTTAATCCATATCGATGTTATGTATTAGTAAATTGTAACTTCATGTTAATTAATATGACGTTTATATATTTAATAAATTTCAGAATTAATCTCAACCAGCCATAGGTAGTTGGTAAACCTTAAATCAACCTCAATATCTGATACCATAGCGGATCCTTTGAGTTTTCTAACAGATAGTAGCACTAATACTTAGTAAATTTTAAATAAATCTTAATTAGTGGTACTTCCATCCACTTAACAAACATTAATGCCTGATAGATAGTGGAGTTTCGACTCACCCATCTGCCCAACACTAAAAATATTATCTAACATGTTCTAATTATTACCATCATTAACAAGAGTTATGAGGAGTTAGCCAACAGAATACATCACACCAGGAACGCACAGATAAATAACCTTAGTCGTTTCGAGTTGTAATACTAATCAAGCTAGTAGAGTTTAATCGGTCTAAGAGCGATAATATAATCCCCGTTTAGTCTAGTATTATTATAAGCAGACGATTTAATCGAATTTGATAACGATAACAATTTAGATATGCCTATCGACCAAATTACCATGCAAGTAGTTGAGGAACCACACCCAGGAGAGGTACCAACAGTTGCCGCGACTACCGAACAACTTCCACCCCGGTGGCCACACCCGACTATTTGGCGGTTGTTGGGTCTCGAATCCGATCCTTGTGGACTCGCCGGACAACAGTACCCGGCCGAAGAAATATATGATCACGCCAGAAATCTCCTCACCTTCTGGGAACAAGTACAAGAGCAAGTGGACCTCAGAGTGGTCAAAGCCCGGATGTACCTCACGAACGTGGAGGAGGACATCCGCGTCGGACTCATCGCGGAGGCATACCCACCTCACCCAGTCCGCGATACCCGGCGGCCCTATACAGTGGCGGCTCTGAAGAGGAGTTTAGAGAGAGAATCCCCTGAAGAAGAACTATAGTAATGACGAAGTGTTGTAGAAATTGATTTAAATATTAAGTGTTATTGTGGTTTTTTCTTATTCGTTATTATATCTCATAGATAAACCAGCTTCATACAATTTGTTTAATTAAGTAATAAGACTTTGATTTAATGAAGACCATAAGGAATTTAACTGCTCTCCTGTTATAGTGATGTCATCCCTACAACTTCTACAAGCGGAACTGGAACGAGCAAGACAATCGAACGCAGAGTTACTCGCCCAAATCCTTCAATTAACTCGAGAGGCTCAACAGTTAAAAGCAACCTGGGTTGATCCAGCAAAGGTGAGAGCTGTATACCATCGACTCACAGCGGCTCAGAAAGGCTGGGAGGAAGAGCGGCAGCTCAATCAGAGTCTGCGCACTCAAATTCGGGGACTCGAAGTCGCCCTAGCAGTATGCCGGGAGGGTGAAGCGGTCACTTATCCGCTCATCTTCGCCCCAACCCAAATGCCACGGACAACCACTAAGCCCACAGAACAACTCATCAATAATCGTCGACCGGGACGTAAGGAACGTGCCCGACGTCGAGCAACGCAGCTGCAAAACGCCAAACAGTAAATATTCCACATGTGATTGATTCAAATAGAGTAGTTTTAGTCTTAGTTGAGTCGTTTCTTTGGAATTGCATGTCAGTATTGTCACAAGTAACCTTATTAAGTCTCAGTTTTCTACAGTCAATTAAGAACGAATCCTGTATAGTATGAGGGACAGAGCTAAGCGAGCACAGGTCTTCTATCGACAGCTCGTGAACCCGAGGATTGTCCGAGCAACTACAGTACTAGCACATGGTACTCAATTTTTGCGGGCAATCCACCACTTGTACACATTACCAACGTTGCCTAGCAACGGGTGCCAAGTGGCGATCAGTATCATTTTGTATGGCGTTACGAGGGCAACCACCGATTAGTTCAAACAAACAACGAAACCCTGTAACCCACCATAATTAAAAATGGAATGATCATCGGAAGGTCGTGAATACTCTCATTATGTCGTCGGAAAAATAGTGTTCTTTTCCTACTGGTCAGCATGAATTTCGAATTTCCACACAAGGGACAGAATAATGCGAGCATAGGTCTTCTAACGACAGCTCGTTGAACCCGCGGGTTGTCCGGGCAATTACAGTATTAGTAATAGTTCTCAATTTTTGCTGACAACCCACCCACTCGAACACATTTCCAACGTTGCCTAGCAACGGGTGCCGAGTGGTAGTTGAAGTAACATTTGTATGGCGTTACTGGGGCAACCACAGGCTAATTCAAACAAACAATGAAACCCAGTAGCCCACCAATAATAATAATACTAATAATATTTGTAGAGGGTTGTTTGGGGGCTTTTCTCATTTTTAAGAGGAAAGCTTTTTAAATATCTTTGATAGACTTTTAAAAGCTAAGGAACAGTTTATTAATTAGCTCTGAATTTTATATTAACATTTCTTTCTTGATATTTACATTTTTATAATAAATTTTCTTTATTTTATTAAAATTTGTAGAAAAATCGATTTTAAAAAATAAAAAGTTATAAAAGAGAAGTAGTTATTCAAAAAAAATTAAAAGTTTTAAAAACTTTGAATTAATAAAAATTATAAATTCGACAAAAAAAGTAAAATATCTAATTTGGGAATGTTTAAAAAAATGTTAAAAGGAAAAGAGTTTTAATTTTAAATTTAAAACAATCACAAAACAAAAGATTTTAAAAGAAAATCAGAACGTATTTTGGTACTTTGTCATTGAAGAAAACTATTCCGCAAAAAACTGAAGAGGATTATTTAATCAAATAGATTAAGAAATTAGAACATAGAAGTGGAATCCTTCCATTTGTAACTTTACTACCATAACAGCTGCCGATGAGACTGCTGCAATAATTTCTGTAATTAAAATGCCATAGAATCAAAGTTGGTAGAGGAAAAACGAAAAAAACCAAGACAAAACTCGTAGGTATTTCTGATTTGTCTGAGTCATTAGCAGAAAATAAAGATCACAATAAGCATTAAATTCTTCGATAATACTCTGAAGAATTGAATAAAAACAAAAAGAACTCGATTTTATTCAATGATTGTTAATGATTGAAACCAAGAAATTATGGAATCATATTTTACAGGTGGTAGACATACTAATTGCTGGTGCATTTATTTGTCATACGGAAATTTTTATTTACCCAGGTCTATTAGGGGAAACTCCAACTGTTACAATTAGTGTTGAAAAGGATATTAATATTAAAGCTAGATGTTATTGTGTAATACTTGTAGAAAAACAAGTTGAAATAGAATTTAAGAATGTACGAATCATTAATATTCTTAGTTATAAATATCTTGCATAAAAATTATGTCTAGATGAAAATTTGGTCAATATTCTATCAATAAAATACTAAACAACAGCGCATCATCTGACTTTACGACTTCATTCCAAACCATTGAATTTAAATTAAGATTTATTATGAAATTGGATTGCAATAGTTTACAGTTTATAATACATGCATACCTTGTTGAAATACTTCCTGAAAATTGAACGTTAACAGAAACAGCGTTAAAAGAGGTACTATTTACACTAAATATGGAGTTACGTTCCTAACCAATTTTTTTTGGTACTTTGAGGTCAAAAATTAAAATATGGTAGATATTTTTATTTTTGAAATAAAATTTTTATTTCATTTTTATTTCACTTAAAAATTAGGAAATAAATTAGAATTTAATATATTTCAATAAAAACAAAAAAATATATATTAATACATAGTACAAAATAAAGACGTGAGTTCATATTTGACTATTTTTTTTAAAAAAATGTGTCTAAGCTTGCTTGCTTAAATAGTTTTCTTTTTTCTTTTAAAATTTCCATGTAAGGTGATCAAGTGTTCATTCATACTGGTTTTATAGCATAGGACCAATGGGCGCCCGCAAGGGGTGGCAAGTGCCTCCTCTGGATTGATTGAAAACATTCAAATATGTTACTTTTATTTTAAATCACTTTGTTAGCATAAAAAAGTGTGGAGAGACAGAACGTTGGTCAGCCTGTAGCAACATCATCGCCAGATTGGCGACGCACCGTTATGACGTGAGCGTCAAGTGTTCTCATTGCTAGGGCCAATCACTCTTCCTGCAGTCTGAATCAAGTGTCGCGTCCCTTAAACTCCTCGCGTCGTAATGTATTTACTTTAGCAAATACTCCAGTAACCTTTATATAAATAAACTTGTAAATTGAGCTGTGAGTATTACTAAAATTGACCATACAATAACTATATTAAATGATCTTCTTAATGTCAACCGCAAAAGCGAAAATTGGCAGACGGGTGTGGGACCTTCTGATTTCAAAATCCTAGTCAATTCCAGCCAAAAAAAGAGGTCCTCTGTCCCAAATATTCCTTTTTAATGTTAGACAAGATGGTAAAGCATGTATAAAAGTATTCGAATTTTTTGAAGCTTTGAGTTGGTTTGTTTTTGGGAAATACGAGAATACAAAAGTAGCCAAGATTTCATTGACTTGTTACCTTTTACAAAGTTTTATCCGAATGTCAGGTATGCCTTACTAGTTTTGCTAACATTACCAGCAACAACATGTACAGTGGAGCGATCGTTCAGCTCATAACGTCGTGTAAAAACATGGCTTAGGTCTAAAATGTCAGATGAACGTCTGTCTGGACTGTTCATATTAAGAGTGCACAGAGACAAAGTGAACTACAACAAAAAATACTTTATGGACAAAATTGTATATGTTTCGTAGCGATACCAGACGACTCCAGTTTTTGTTTAAAGAATAAATTTATTTTAAATTAAATAATATTTTTTGTAATATGCATATATTGTCTTATTGTGTTAATAAAACATTTGTTGTTACAATATGCCCTTCATTACTACAGTGTCCTGTCCGTTCGTTTAACATACAAATACGCTACAGTAAATAAAAACTACATTTAAAATTTTTGCCCCCCTCTAGAAAATTTTCTGTGGGTGCCATTTTCACTTAAATTTTCTAAGGTATTTTTGATTATCCCTAGATTATATTCCAAACATTTTTCGTTAAAATATTTTCTGTTAAATTGTTTTTATAAGTTGTATCGTACAAACAATAAATTCTGTTACTAAATAAAGCAATTGGTTCATGTGTATGTATCACAAAAAACATTTTATTTTTATTTTTTTAAGTACATAGTAACAATTTTCATAAGAAATTAAACAAAGGAAACTTTTAAAAAAATATTTTGAAGTTAAAATAATTTTTATTTCCATAAAATCAAAAGAGTCTATATCGTAACAGCGCTAAAAGAAATAGCGATAATTGAGGTATGTCTGCAAACATGGTTTTTTAAAATCGAATAATAAAATATAATAAGTAGTTGGATTGTGGCCCTATACCCCAGTGGCCCGCTGGGAGAAAGACATAGCCCCGGGCAAAAGTATTTCCTTCTAAGTTTAAAAGTACAAATTTTTGTAGGACAAAGACCATGACTCATCAAAATTTTCTCTAGATCATTCAAATTTTCTCAAGGTCATTGGATGAGTTATCATAATTTTCAAGGTCATAATATTTTTTAAAATTTTTTAATTTAAGTTTACTACTTATTTTTATAAGTAGTGTTTTAATATTTTTTAATTTTTATTCTATTATTATTATTAATATATAATAAAAACAAAACAAATACATAAAACTTTTATTATAAAGAAATAATTCGACTATAATGTTGGGCCAGAACACAAACGGCCTTGTAAAATGTTTAAATGAATCGGTAACACACATGCAAATATAACATGCAAATTTAAACTCAAGCCTATTAAAACATCAACTAAACCCTATCAAATATGAGAAAAAGATAATTACATATAAAATAATAAACATAAAAATAAATTAAAATAATAACAAAATGCAACAAGATCCGCACGATACAAATACAAACATAACATGAAAACCCAACAAATTCGACCGAAATTTGATAATTTAGCAAAAATGAAAATTTCATGAAAATGATTTTTTTAAATCAAAAAATTTGAATTAGAAATAATTCAATAAAAATTTCAAATAAAAAATTATCATAATAAATTAGATAAATAATAAAAATAAAGATTAGAATATACTAGAAAATATCAAAGTCGAATTTTGTTTTACTAAATCAAAAAGAACACGCGAGGTTAGGGACAGAAAATAGGTATATATACCGATTCATTTTCACACAATTTTAATCATCATTTTTCTGATAAAACAGTTTTCTTAAAAATCTATTTTACTAAGTGAGTAAGAGTTTTATTTGGAAGCTCTCTCCACGTCGCATCCTCGCAATCTCGATAGAGCTCTGCTTGGATGTCGGCGTGGGGAGAGTAGTATTTTGTATGATTTTCGTTATGGTCAAGTAATTGTTATATTATTTTTAATATTAATAAAATATTTATAATGCATAAAATCATTTTGTTTTCATTAATTATTTTTGTCGAAATTTTTCCGGCCCACAGCCAAAGACACACCGCAAGATATTAAAATCAACATACTATTCAGATTCGTGTAAGTGCGTGGAATATCGCCGATGATCTGTGCCCGTGAAGACCCGGCGTGCGGAACGCAGGGATTGGAACGTCAATATTATTCCGTATAGAAGAAAAGAGAAATAACGAAGGGGTCTTTTGGCTACTTCCTCGTTTCTAGTTTTCTTTAAAATCGACCTAAATTATTCTACACACGGCTCAAACTCACCACACCGAGTAGTCCAGTGGGCACTCATTAAATATAATATGAACATAAAATGCGTTTAAGGCTTATTAAAGTGAAAGGTTACGGGGAATAAAATTAATTTGAAATCACTGCTATGAAATGAAATAAATTAATCTTATGAATTTAACTTAAATACAACTTTAAATAGAAATTTTAAATTATTATTAAACAAATCACCCCAAACTTCTAGTAAAGCAGAGAATTTAATCAGATCCTAAGTCAGGGTATATCCATCCGTACAGTTAATAGAGGCACCCCGTTTTATAAATAAAAGCCAACTATAAATCGAAATTGGCCCCACATAAAATTAAATTAGCCTAAAATAATTGAATCAAAAGTATAAACACCGATAGAATAAGAGAAAACTTTATTGTAAAGAAGATTACATAACTCCTCTTGAACAGCTAACTAAACCGACCCATCTGTTTCTCTGCCTTTATATCACTGCAGGATTAACGAATAAATCTACGACATAGGCCCATCCACAGTTGATACTCATTCTTCTAAAATTTAACTATTTAATTTTGATTAGAAAATGTTCAACAAACTCTTGATTTAGGAATGATTCCCCAATTCCCGATCACCATCACAAACCAGACCACGATCGCCAGTAGCTTAAATTACCACCATTGTTCCAGTATTGAATATTAAACCAATAATTGTGTAAAACATAACGGCTCGACGTTTCCTAAAAATTGAATGATAATTGAATGTGATAACTCAAATACTGTAAAGATCCAGTGAGTAGGAATATAAACCGGTAATTAAAATCCAACATTTGTAGATGAGAAGATACTCATGAATTTTCTGGAACGGTAAACTCACGAAATTTCAAATGAATGCATGGATTAAATATTAATAAAATAAAAAAAAATCAAATAAATTGTCGAGAATTGGAAATAACGTGGGAACACTCGCCGTGAAATCGTGAAGTTGACGAGGACACGTGCGAGTTTTCCGCCGTTAGTATCCAAAGAAGGAAAAACTTACCGATCTCCAACGCCGAATTTCAAGGGCCATTCCAAAAATTAAAGTAGCTAAGGCATATCAACAATTAATATCTTGATAAATACAATTATAAAGTTCGAGCGGATGTCGCGATCCATCCGAACGTCGATTATTCACCAAACAAATAAACTGAATTTTATCAATCACCATCTGGCACAATGTGTAAATAATTTCATCACAACTACCATTAAACAGAAATTTTGGATTTTTAACATGAATTCCCGACAAATTTTGGATAATGAAGAGTCGTCGCCTAAGATACTCAACGAAGAGGCCGTGCCAAATCTGGATATGACAACAGAGGGTAAGAATTTCATAAAATATATTTGATTAACGATAAGTAACATTAATTTCCGATAAGGTTCATGACATTTCAATGATATTCTTGTCACCACTGATTTTTTTTTGAGTAACATCATTGATTATAAAATTAATTATTCACCTATTATCTCTGCAAATAATACTACCAATTCGACCATTAATCTATTTGATCTAAACCATCAAATTTTTGACATCACGACCCCAATAGGATTTATTCACCTCACTATATTAATATCAGTTTTGTTCTCCTTTTAATTACCATTATTACCATCAAACCTACTCACATGTCGCTTGAAAATATACTATATGTTTGTGATTCGTGAAAATTTCCAGGAGTTTCTCACAAAATTATTAATGATATCTCAAAATGCAATATTTTAATTAAAAATAATCTTCAATCAATTTTATTAGAAAAAGAGCTTAACCAATGAAAATATGTAACTAGTTAATTTGTTATCGTTCATTTTTGTTTGAAATTCATACAATGAATTAGACATAAGGAAATTTTAGTCGGGTTTCTTTTCAATAAAATGTTAATTTCGATTCGAGAATGAAGAGATGATTTTGTTACAAAATATTTCTACAGACAAATTTTAGTAATATTTCTCCAGTCGCGTTGGACAATTATTTACTCTATGTTTTAAATAAAGGAAAATTATTTTTAATAGCAAATATGAAAAGTATAACAATTATCTATATATAATGGTGGGTAATAAATAAAACAAATTATTTGCAATTAATCAATTGTATTCACTATAAGATATTTGGAAAATCAATTAAAAATATATATATACATATATTGCCGAAAAATATACCACAGTAAAGAAAATGGAAATAATTTAATGCTAACTACTAGAGTAAAATACCCACTGAACCGTAAGATTTTTTCCCTCGATTTAGCAAAAGGGCTTGGACAGTTTTGAATTCCTAGTATGGTTTCACACAGGAGTAAATCCAAATTTTGTAATTATTCATTTATTCATTTCTTTTGATAAAAATATATACACGCGGTTAATGATTTTACATTCAGAAAAATTTAGTTCGGGGAGTTACATCCCAATCCACATTGCGGATCGGTGGAGATGGGCGTGGGAACGCTTCCGGCAAGAAAAATGTCCTGAGTTTCCCCGCCGAGACTTCCATTAGTCAACACCACGGAAGACGATCGCGACCAATGGATGGCCGAAGAGTGGAGCCCGGCCGAGGAAATCCGCCAGCAAGCTCAGCATCTTCTCTAGCAACTGGAGGCCCACCAACGACAGGTGGACGTACAAGTGGTCCGGGCTCGCCAGTATCTGGCAAATGTCGAGGAGGACCTACTGGACGGTCGGATCGCCAACAACTACTGGCACCCTCGGCAAGGTACTACCGCACGAGCCTCCCGACCGGCAACGGCCCGGATTCGAGATGTCCGGCGGCCGATAATGACTATCTCCGGATATTCACCAGAAGAATGGGTAGAAAAGGGATTTCCCTAATTCGCCTACATGTCATCAACTATCAAGACCTGAATTTTAATGAATGTTTTCTTTATAAATAAATTGGGTGTTATCTTAATAACCGTTTTAATTTTATTAACTATAATCGTCTTATTTGTTTAAACATAACTCGTAACAATACAACCCCTCTGCAATATCAAACCCCTAATTATTTATATTATTAGAAATGGAATCTATCCAACTCTTACGGAAGGAATTGTCTCGTGCCCAACAATCCAACAAAGCCCTATACGAACAGATAATCCAACTCACAACAGAGATCCAACAAGTAAAGTCCACCTGGGTGGATCCAGTGAAACTTAAACCCCTCCATCACCGACTCACGGCCGCTCAGAAGGGCTGGGCCGATGAGCGACAATTAAATCAGAACCTCCGGACGCAGATAAGGGGGTTGGAAGTTGCCTTGTCCGCCAGTCGGGAGGAAGAGGCAGTGACCTACCCTCTTGTCTTCCCCCATCTCAAGTGGCGTATCGAGATTTAACTAACAATCCAACGCCCGTTGTGACTCCATCTACTACACCCTCAAGCGGATACAGGCCGGGGCGCAAGGAACGCGCAAGACGCAGAGCCGCCCGCCTGGCAAATAAACTCAACTAATTTATATTGTGTTGTTCGTGAATTTAATTAAATTATAAATATTGTTCGATCGTTTAAAAGTAATATTTTATGTGCGAAGAATATTTAAAAACCCTACAGAAATTTCATGAGTATTCACACTTCATCAGATAAACGTCATCCCATCTCTAGACACACCACCACCACAGCTAGCACTCATCAACATGAGTCTGATCTTGAACCTTCTCACACAGGGGACATTACAAGGCGAGCATAGGTCTTCCATCGACAGCTCGTTGAACCCAAGGGTTGTCCGAGCAATTACAGCATTGGTAATAGCGCTCACTTTTTGCGGACAATCCGCCCACTCGAACACATTTCCAACGTTGCCTAGCAACGGGTGCCGAGTGGTAGCTAGAAAACATTTATATGGCGTTACCGGGGTAACAATAGGAAGATTCAAACAAATAGCAAAACCCAGTAACCCACCATATAAATTTGGGGGCTCAGCCGGGATTCGCATAATTGTTTTGTGCAAAAACCCAAAGAAATAGAAGCAAAGTTCCATTATTAAATAAAATATGTCGGGACGACATTTTGTCGAACCGCTGAGATGAAATAAACGATGAAAAACGACCAAACCGACTACAAATTAAGAGAATACATAAGGAAATAATCAATGATGGTTTTCGCAAAACCCCAAGGAAACAAATGGATATGAAAGTTGTATAAAAAACCAATGCCATACTACCAAGACATTTAACATTTACCAATACCTGACGATACAACATCCAGTAAGATACCAACGACACTCACGAGACGCATAAGTAAACAACACATAATTAAAAGGGCAAATTTCGGGATAAAATGAAATGGGGTAAGTAAGGGGAGTAACGATAAACAACGGGAGAAAGCAATAGAACCTAGTAGGGTAGATAA
Source organism: Schmidtea mediterranea (assembly GCA_022537955.1). Taxonomy (NCBI): domain Eukaryota; kingdom Metazoa; phylum Platyhelminthes; order Tricladida; family Dugesiidae; genus Schmidtea; species Schmidtea mediterranea. Next base: position 79,538,424 of record CM039681.1, read on the forward strand.
ACGATAACAGAATAAATTGTAACGAGTAATTATAACTATTAAAGCAGTATTTTATAAGATGAACTTCAACAAGTAATTAAACTATTAAATTAAGAGTTTAATTGATGAATTTAAACGTACAATTTAGCTAATTAGTATTCAAATATATTTAATGGACAACTAAAAATATTCAATATTTTATAGATGGAACCAGCCAAAATAATAACAAAACTGAAGGGTATCTTGGACATCGAAAACGATAACCTAGAGGAATTAATTAATAAACAAAAATTAATTAAACGAGCTAAAGAAGACATAGCAACGATTTCAAACCTATACTCTGACGAACTCTGCATATTAGTAAAATTAATTAATGTTGATAAAGATGTGACAACTGAAAGAATATATGAAATTCTATTCATGAGATTAGAGATAGCCGAATTTGGAAAAGATTGGAACAAGTTGATGAAAAAGGTCGAAAACATTGAGGACGAGATTACAACAACAATGAAAGAACAAACCAAGGCTTATCTAGAATGCTATGCGTGCAAAACAGAGGAAGCACGAGTAATGGTGATACCTTGCGGACACATGAGTTACTGTCATGGATGGGCACAAGAGTCGCACTGTATGCTATGTCAACGAAAAATAAAGGAAAGACTGACTGTTTATTTCCCATGAACCGAAATTGTTATGATGATATAAAATAAACATGTATTGTTCATTATTTGAATTGCTATCGGACTGTGAGATAAATTAACATCATGGTTACGCGTGAAATAATATACTTTTAAAGTGAATATGCAGTGTTCGTAAGTAACAAAAATAAAATAACCCAACAACGATAAATAAAATTAAAAATTATGTACATGAAAGCCGAATCAAGGAAATAATTAAAGCACATGCACAGAGACACAAAGTATTGGACGGAAAAATTTCGACAACCGAGTTTCCTAGTGTATGATTTTTGTTGTTTTATTTATATTATATTGAGATAAGACGAGGAGAAACGATAACCTGAACGCTCACCCGAGGGAAACCTTGATCAACCTTACTGAGAAAGGAAATGGTAGGCCAAGTCGCGTATGTCAACAAACAACCGGCGAGAGATTGATAGAAAAATAGATAGTGCACTCGAAAAAATAGAGCAAGAGGAAACTCTAGAACAAGAGGAAGATCAATTAAGAGAAAAAGAAGAAACTCTAAAGCAAGAAAAAGAGCAACTTAAAAAGAAGGCACTAATATTAAAAATAGACGGAGCGTTAAAGCATTTAGAACAAGAACAAGCACTAGATCAAAAAATAGAAGTGCTGGCAAAGAAAGCCCTATCTCAAAAAATGGAGGAACCAAGATTGGAACTACAAAGAGATGAGCAGGAAGCATCGACGTCACAAGAAAAAGAAAAGATATCAGAACCAATAATAACAAAGAATCGAATCCAGAGGATACTGCTACAAAAAATAGAAACAAGAATCAGAAAAGAGAAGCCCAAGTGGAGCGAAGTTCAAATTGAGAACAGAATAAAAGAGATATGGTTTCAAACAAAAGGGCCAACAAAGATAATGAAAGAGGAGGAACAACCACATATCAACATGCTAAGACAAATACCAGACGACCAAACAGATGAAGACGAAAGTGAAATAAGCAGTCTGGGTGGAGAAATATTTCAATCATGTGAGGAAAATAAACCTAATAAAGATGAATCAAAATCAGAAATAGAAGAAATGGAAACGAACGTGCCAAGAGAAGATGAAACAGAGATATTAAAAGAGATCAACGAGATAGTGGAAGAAGTAGATCGAAACCAGATGTTCCTAAACCTCAAAGATACAACAATGTACAGCAGAATAATGAAATTAATCGCGAAAGGATATCAACAAGATAGTGGTATGTTTACAGCATCATGGAAAGACATGATAAAAAAGTACCAAGAGAACTTGAAAGAATATGATAGAGCAGAATATCAAGTAATTATTGATCTTCCAGAGATACCGAGACAGATAATAGCAACAAGAGGTGAAAGCACAAACGAATTATATGAATGGGTAGTGAAAAAGCTAGGACCCAGTTATAAAAATAGACCCCTATATCACCAAGGAAGGAAAATAAAGCGAGACATACACCTCGCGGATGCTCTAATATGGCCAAACGGGATAAACGTAATAACATTAAACAAGAGTGAAACCGAAGAAACGATAGCAGAAATATGGCAGAAAATTCAAATATTATATATCAAAGAAATAAAACCCGGATTGGAAAAAGAGAGACAAAAAATAATGAGGCAAAACCAGATTAAAATGACGGAGCAAGCAATAGACCAAGCCAGAAAATATATTAACCGACTATCTTTAACTAGACCGATCTCAATGAAAATGTTTGTAGAAGCTGTGCGAGACACAGATATCATGAGATTTGATAACGAGAGAACCGATGAGTTGATAGCCAAATATGGAGAGCATCAAAGAGACATGAGGGGAGACGAACCAATAAAATTACCAAATGATGAAACGAAGGAAATATTGGTAGATCCCGATTGTCAAATGCATGAATTATACCGACGGATAAACCTCGAAATCATCCAACCGATAATTGAAAGCAGTGATGACGGTATGGTAGAGGATGTGGCAATAATGTATCACAAACGAAAAATAAGTCCACGAGAACGAACCCCGATATACGAATTAGATATATGGGAAGACGGACAAACCATTAAAATCATAGCCATGGATGAACCAGAGAGGAAAAATACGACCAAAAGGGAACAACAGATTGAAGAATTCCAAGAGGAAATGAAGAGAAAAATGGACCAAATATTAACCATCTACCAGGTATGGAGACAAGATACAAAGCTGAGCACGAAGTTACAACCTATAGACGATTCGCGATGCCGATCAACACCATGGAAAAGGGTGTATGATGAAAAGACAAAGTAGTGGAAATGGAAAACGGAGAGAACCGAACCGAAATGGAGAAAATACGTACCAGGAGAAGCGCCAGAAGACGCTGCCAACGAAATGACTCTAGAACTATACGAAGATGAGCCATACTAAAATCTACCAGATGAAATGATAAACGAAATCGAATGGCAACCAGAAGATGACGAGGAAATAAACGATAGAGCTCGATTAGCCCCATATACATGGAAGATAGGTGGATGGGCTGAAAAAGTAAAATCGGCTGAGGAAGAGAAAATCATCGGTATTACAAGTCATAAATTCTATACAGAAATTGGAGGATACCGTATGAAATTGAGAGTTTACCCAAACGGAGATGGGGTGGCAAAAGGAAAATATCTATCAGTGTATTTTCTATTAGCAAGAGGCAGATATGACGAAAAATTAGAATGGCCATTTAATCGAAAAATCATAATTTCAATCGCTAAACCCGGAAAATGGGAAGGGCAACACAGCGAAAAATTGGGAGTAGATCCAAGATCTATGATAAGCCAGAAACCAAAATCCACCGAAAATGTTGCAGGAGAAGTACCACAGTTTCTACTGAAAAAACATGTGACACCTCAATTCGTAAAAGATGATACAATACATATTACGGTCGAAGTAGAGACGGAACAAGAAATGAAATTACTAATCAAACAAGAACAAGCGAGACCGCGAATCAGTGTACTCGAAAAACGAGTTCCCGGAACAAGATATTTGCCCACAGATATGGATGATTCTGTGGAGGAAGAATTAACAAGACTAACAGAAACGCAAAAATGCAAAGAATTAGCAGCGATATTGAGAACCGGCGCAAAGAATCAAAGACGAGCTGTAACTGATCTGGCAAAATGGATAATCGATTCCTGTAATAGAATAGAAAACCTACGAAATATGGTAAAAGAAATAGAAGAATATCGAAGAATGTATGCGTGGTACCCAGAGCAATTTCGAGAAATTATCCGAAAATGGAAACACACCGAATGGGCAGACGAAACGATAGAAAAGTACAGTCTAAAAATTATGACGCCAGACTTCGAACCAATTGAAAGAGATTTTTATATCACCGCCAAGGTAAGTGAGGTAAAAAAGAGAATACCATATGAATTGCCTTTTCACTTACAATACGAAGGACGATCGTTGGATGACGATCTCGAAATCGGGGTTACACCGATGCAATTGGGGTTAATAAATATATTAACAGTAGCAAAGATCGCAGGTAGAGAACTCAACAAGAGAGAAATCAAAACGAAAACGCCTATAGGACGACAAGAAAGTCTAGATACGCCAGAAGTCCCACCTGCCGCAGATGAAGTAATCGTCATCACAACAGGAGATGAAGAGATATTGAATGATCTTAATGATATCGTGGATGAGGAAACAACCAGGAGAATACCGGAATCAAAAGATTTATTCATGACAGAAAATGAAAACGACATGACAACAGATGAACTAGACGAACTAGTATGTGCTCAGAGACAACCAGTAGAAATAATAGAACCAGATACCGAAGAGGAAAATAGAAAGAAAGAGAGGAGACGCCGAAACTCAACAGGAGACGAATGGGACAACTGGATAAATGAGCGAGATGCCACAACATCCAGAGAAACGGCAGATGAGCAACCTAAACGGAAAGAAACAGGTACAGCAATGGAAAAGAAATCCAGAGGACGACCAAAAACTGACAAACCGGCTCCAGAAAGAAAAACCAAAGAACAAATGCAGATGGATCAACTGACAACAAAATTAAACAAGCTTAGCCAAGTGACGAAGCAGTTACAAGGAAAACTGAAAGGTCAAGAACAAGGAACAAAGTGGATCAACAGATTAATAGCCGATATGCTGGAACTAGCAAACCCAGAAATAAAGAGAAATTTAAAACTCAACAATATCGGGACGGAAGCGAAACAGCTTTGGGCAGCAATAAAGCCAATAATAAACAAGATAATGGACAATAAAGTACGAACTACAACCAAAGATCCGGAGGAATTGCTATTGATAATAAATCACTTGACAAAACGATCAGACGACCCAAATAGATATTTGGTAGGAATGGTCTACCTGATGTTTAATACAATAGCGGTATACAGAAAGCGAACTCCAAGATACAACCCAAACGGATATGAATTCGCAATAACGGATATATCAGAAAAGTAATCGAACCATTCATCTTGACTCAAGGCGGATGGCAAGCCTTTATAAATTTGGTAAGTAAAGATGATCAGACCGAGATGATGCAAACAAAATTGAAAGAGCTATTAACGGAATTTGAAACAACAATTAATGCAAGTGATCCAAAAACAGCCAGAAAAGGGATGAATGCAATCATTACTACAATACTTATATGGATGATGTGCATAAAGGGAGTAGAACCGTTTGTGGTATATGACGCGATAACATAAAGATTGGCGACAAGTATTCACTAAAAGAAACGGAGGAGTGTAAAGCTGCGAACCCCGGAAGATTGCAGACAACAGCAACCGCAGTATCATATAATGTATATCAAGAGGTAGACTTCATTAAAACGGAAATCAAAGAATGCTCAGTAACGCGGAAAATTGTAGCATTTCACTGCGGACATCACTCACATTCAACAATTATAGAAGCCGGAACGGAAACAACTGTGGTGTCTGTAACGCGGAACGAATGTGAAGAGGGATTTACGTCAGGACGCATCTCAATAGCCGGACGAACTCAAGTGGCAGCCGAAGAAGGAAAGATAAAAACTACCAGAGTATACGCTGCGGGAAGAATAACGGCTGGAGACGGAACATGCGAAGGTGGAGATTACACTCTACTAAATCAATTGGTCAAAGGAGTAGTGGTAATAGAAAGCTACCAAGTAAAATTGGAAAAGTATCAAGGATATTTTGATCCAGACACGCAAGAAATGAAAAAGTACCCTCAATGCCTGGCAACAGATAGATCATGCAATACGGGGATGTCAACGATCGTATACCACGCCGATACCAGAACTTGTAGACTCACCTTACTGAAAAGCGCAATATTTGACGAAGTGCAAGGACGAGTGCACAGCGAAACAAAAACTAACACACAAAAGAGCGCAATGGACGAATTACGGAGAACCGGAAGAATCGGAAAACCAACAATTACCACAACTATCGGATCAGAGGTCACACCAACAGTTGTAATATCAACCGATACTACAATCGGCATGAGATTCATAAAAGGACGAATGGTGAGCAAGTGCGACGAAATGGTATCCAGTACGAACTACAAAGGAATATTCCTATCGCGAACAACAATACCGAATGCAAAAACACAAATAGACCCCAAAGATGTAAAACTATATCTCTATATAAATAACAAGATGGATTTTCTATATCATAAAGGATTGGCATCAACAGAGAAAATATATTACGATTTGGTTAAAAATGATTGTATCTTGAACAGAGAAATACTAAAAACAAAATTGGCAATGGCAATCACAAATCCGGATAACGCAATTCCATTACTACCACTCCAAGAAGGATATTTCGGGAGAATCGTCGGAGAAGTTATGTATACGTACAAATGTGAAAAGACAATTGCAAAACTGCCGGAGAATTCTACAATTCCAAGAGATAAATGCATAAACGAATTGGAAATAATGCATAATTGGAAAATCAGATTCGCTCAACCAGTAACAAGGATGATAAATCCAGAGAAATTTGTACCTAACATGTTCAGCTGCAGTAACGTATATGGACCATTATTCGAGATAAGAGATGGAAGTTGGTTACAATTCCCAACTCGGGTAATAGTAGCACCACCAAAAATATTTGGACTCACAGAATTAGCCAGTGAAGCAGAATTCAAACCAATAGATATATCACAAAGTGGGATATACCAGACCAAAGATCTGGAACGAGCCAGAGAACATTTATTATTCCCAGCGCAAAGGCAAGCAATATTATCCAATATTGTGACGATAACGGGAGGTAACAACTACGGAGAAAAACCCAACTACGAATTGTTATTATCACCAGATCATTTTCAACATGCTACAGCAAATATGATGAAAGCCATGTGGGGAAGATTCTTAATCTTCGGACAAATGATGGCAGGAATTTTAGGAATAATACTCATCATCCAAATCGTAAGAGTAATCCTAACACAGATGTTAGCATGTTTCGATATATACAAAAGAGAAAGGAAAATCAACTGGAAAATGGCAATTGGATTCTTACCATTCTTAGCAAAAATAATGGTGTTACATGGACATTCAAAAGACATCCACAAGATAAAGAGATTGGTAGAAATTCTAACGAAAATGAACGGTACCGATGAAGAAGTTGGACAAAAATTCACAGCAATAATGAGATTAGAAGCCGAGAAAACCAGAATAAAACGACAGAAAACGAGCAACTGGAAGCGATGGATGAACCTCAAAGATGATAACAGTGACAACAGCGACAACGACGAAAACCAAGGAGAAACACAGATGCTAACTCGAGAGCAGCTCAAACAGTGGGAAAATCGGAAGACAAGACATAGTGAACATTACAACCACCCACCACCAGTATATGAATGTCTAAAGAAAGCAGCAAAATCAGTGGAGAGAAATACGCCAGTAGAAAGACACGTGCCGATACCAAGACCAACAACACTACGAAACATTTATCCGGCACCGTACGAACCAAATTGGGCAGATTTGATGCCAAGAACCAGCCAAAGATCGAGAAGTGTGGATCAGGATCCAGAAACTCGAACCATAGCCATGCTACAAACGTTAGCCGGAACAAAATTAACGATACCCATAGAGATAAATGTAGTAGAGATAAAAGCAATGATTGATACCGGAGCGAACATCTCAGCAATAAAAATGGATAAAATACCAGGAAGATTATGGCCATGTATTGAAGAAGCTAACATGGATGTAATAACCTGCAGTAAAGAATCAGTAGCAGTCATCGGGAAAATTTGGTCGATAATTGAATATAAAAATGTGAAAATCAATACGTACCTAGCAGTCATCGGGAGATTAAGCGCGAATTGCATACTTGGGACAGATCTCATGCCAGAATTATTAAAAGAAATAATAATAGATCTAGGATCGATGGAGTTGAGAGATAAAACCGGACGAATATGCATGTTGAAATCAGAAGTGCGATGCTCAGAGAAAATAGTGGTGCCAGGGCGCACACAAATGATCTGTTACGTGAAAGTGAACGAGGAAACCAGAGGTGAAATGATTTTCGAACCTAACCACAAATTTGAAAAGAAAGAACTACCACTAGCCAGAGAGATAGTATATGTAAACGACAACAGTGAAATTCCAATCAACATTACTAATTTCGATGAAGAAGACAAAGTCATTTACAAAAATGAAAGATTGGGGAAACTAACACCAATGATGGACATTGAACTCCCAGCAACAAAAACCGAGGGAACTGAGGAAGAATTATGGACAATCGACAGTCAGCTACTAAACGAAACGGAGAAAGAGCAATTACAAAAACTACTAACGGAATTTAAAGATATATTTGCAGCATCTGACTTAGATCTCGGTACAAGTGACGTAACGCAACACACAATACCATTAACAGATGATACCCCAATAACACTACGGCCATATCGATTAGCAGAAGCCCAGAAATCGGTGGCAGAAAAAGAAGTTCAAAAGATGTTAGACGCAGGAGTAATCGAACCAAGTTGCTCACCATGGCAATTTCCAGTGGTCATGGTAAAGAAAAAGGACGGAACACAACGGTTCTGTATAGATTATCGACGACTCAACGCAGTAACAAAACGGGACACATACCCGTTACCAGACATAAATGAGATGTTACAAACGCTACACGGAGCAGCTTATTTTACATCGCTAGATCTAAAAAGTGGCTATTGGCAAATAAAGGTAAAGGAAGAGGACCGAGAGAAAACTGCTTTTACAATCGGAAAAGATCTGTACCAATTCAAGAAAATGCCGTTCGGATTAACCAACGCACCAGCGTCATTCCAGAGATGTATGAACTTTGTAACTCACGGCATCAAACAATGTATGGTATATATTGATGATTTGTTAATTTATTCTAGCACCTTCGAGCAACATCTAAAGGATATCCGAAACGTATTCGTTCAACTACGACAATGGAAATTAAAATTGAAACCATCCAAATGCGATTGGGCAAAGTAAAAAGTCACCTTCTTAGGACACATTGTGTCGGCAAAAGGCAAAGAACCAGACCCAAGAAACATCGAAAAGATAAAGAATTGCCCCGTACCAAAAACAGTTACACAGGTGCAAGAATTCTTAGGCTTATGTGGATATTACCGAAAGTTTATCAAGAGCTATGCAACCATTGCGAAACCAATACAAAAATTAACCAAAAAAGATACCCCATTTATATGGGAGAAGGAACAACAAACAGCCTTTGAAACACTCAGAGATAAACTAATATCAGCACCAATACTCGTACACCCAGATTTTAAGAAACCGTTTTTGTTAGCAACAGACGCAAGCGGATATGCATCTGGAGCAGTCCTAGGACAATGGGACGATGAGAAAAGGGAACGAGTTATTGGATATTACAGTCCAACATTCAAGAAACATGAAAAGAATTACTCCGTAACTGAAAGAGAGGCACTAACAATAATCCAAGCCATTAAACATTTCAAATATTTGTTATGGGGTCATGAGATATACATCACAACAGATCACCAACCATTGGTATGGTTAGGCCAACATAAAGAAGCCTCTAGCAGATTAATGAGATGGGCAATGCAGTTGCAAGAATACTCACCATATATCAAATTCAAATCAGGAAAAGCCAACGCCAACGCAGACTGCATGTCAAGATTCGTATTTGAGGAACTAATGGACCACGATTTGAGACGGATCTGCATGATAATCGCAGAGGACATCGACTTCACGAAACTAAAAAATGAGCAGAAAGAAGACGAAGAGTTGAAAACAATAATCAAATTTATGGAAACCAACGATATGAAAATCTTTGATAATAACAGCAAACTAAGAGAACATATGGAGAAACACAGACATCGATATACCATGGAGAAAGGATGGTTACTATTAATGGATGGCGAAAAACGACTCATGTGTTTACCAGAGAGTAGACGGAAAGAGGTACTGGTGCAATATCACGACGGAAAGCTTGGAGGACACATGCCAGCAAAAAAGACGGAAGCAAGACTACGCCAAAAATATTATTGGCCAAATATCGGAGAAGACGTAAAAGGATGGATAAAGAATTGTTTGACATGTGCAACCAGAAAAAGCACAGGAAGTAAATTAAAAGCACTGCTAAAGCCAATGCCAATCCCACCAGAAACCATGACGATGATTGCAATGGATGTCGTAGGACCATTGCCAGAAACCAACGACGGAAATATCTATATACTGGTAGTGACAGATTATTTATCAAAATTTCCGGAAGCATTCGCAATACCAGACCAAAAAGCCAGAACAATAGCGAGAATTTTAGTAGAGGAAATATGCTGTAGATATGGAACACCCAAACAGATCCTAACCGATCAAGGAACCAACTTCATGAGCGAAATCATAGAGGAGGTAACAAACTACTTCAGAATTGCGAAGTTGAGAACATCACCTTACCATCCGCAAACAAATGGACAAACCGAACGATTCAACGGCATATTAATTGAAATGATGTCAAATTATGTAAGCAGACACCAAAAAGATTAGGATAGATACATAAATCTATGCCTTATGGCCTATAGAATGTCGATAAACTCAGCTACTAAAATGAGCCCCTTCAAACTGATGTATGGCAAAGAATGCAAAGTGCCGATAGACCTGGAGTATCAACCGCCAATATCACAATATATGGAATTGACGATTATGTAACAGGATTCAAGGAGCGAATGCAAGAAATCTGGAAAACGGCAGGTATGAATATTAGATTTAACCAAGAAAGTTACAAAGAATTACATGATAAAAAGCGAGACGTACGCGAACATAACTTTCAGGTTGGAGACTGGGTAATAATCGCGACACCAGAAATTATTCCAGGAGTAGCCAGAAAATTACAAAGGAGTGGTAAAGGACCATATGAGATAATGTATGTGAACGAGAATAACGCTCGAGTTAAATTGGTTAATAACCCACTCACCAGGCCTATATACGTAAACGTGAGCAGATGTAAAGCGATACCTAGAACAATAACAAAGGAACCAGAAAATCGAGGTATGCAAACCAGATCACAAACCCAACAACTGAGTATAAACGGACTAACGATGAGTCGTAAAATAGAAGCGACATCAAACAATACTGCGGAAGAACCTAAACCAAATGAATCTAAAATAACTCTAAACGCGACACAAGATAATGTAGACAAGATGGATAAAATAGTGAAAGCCATCAGAGAAATCATGCCAGAATGGGTCGAAGGGAAAGGATGGATGAGGATAGTAAACAAGGCGGGAAAAATCGCGATGGACTACGCTAAAGGAGCTAGAAGCCCACCAGAAATGGATCTCATTAAAGAAAGGATACCCATGATCTTCACCATGGCAGATGTAGAAGGGAACGTACCTTTACATGTGGAAGTACAACACAGAAATATTCAAAGAATAATAGATATAATCCAACTCATGCAGAAATGCGGACACACCTCGAATATACCAAACGAAGAAGGACAAACACCACTAATGTTCGCAGTTGCAGCAGATGCTTCTACAACAGTTCTGAGAGAACTAAACGGAACAGTGAACAAAAGAATCCAATGTGAAACAAGCAAAACTATAAAGAATCAAAAGTATCGCATCCCAACGAAAAGAAAGCTCGGGAAATATGTAATAAACATTCAAAATGGAACTCATGAACATTGGAGAACGATAACAAGAAAACCATCCAAGTCAATCACGACAGATCAACCCACAACAAAACAATCTGAGAGAAGAACAAGTAACGAGACATGGCAAAAGGGAATGCTCATGGACGACAGCCACCTTTCAATTCACAAAGCTCTACAACTCCAGAAAGCACTTAAAAACGTGCAACCAAAAGAAAGAATAAGGGAAATAACCAACGCAAGAGAAACCACAACAGTGCAACCCGACGAAACAAACTACACGATAAAAATGATCTGGATAACAACGGCGGTAGTCAGTATCGTGATAATGCTGATAATAATTCAACTGGTGAGAACTACTAATAAATGCAGAAAGAAACCAACGAAGAAAAGATTATGGCCGATAGTAGAAAAATTCAACTACGATATCGAATTGGGACAATACGATGCGGAAAGAACCGAGGAATATGAAATCATAGGAAATTCCAGTACAAGTGGACTCTGGTTAAGAGTTTAAATACATTTATTAACATTAAACACTAAAATATACATTAAAATAATTGTGAAAGTCTAACAGTAACAATTTTTCTTATTGGAGAAAGCACATAATTTTGATCAGCTTTATATCCTTGGATTGCTATTGTTAAATACCAGTTTTCGTGTTCTTTGAAACCTATTTCTGTAAATGCATCATAATATCTGGTATATTGACTGGTGAAAAATGCATTTTCATTACATTTTAAATTTGAATTGATCTTTTTGAAAACCATATCAATATCCTTGATATCTATCATTGAGTGTCCCAGCGAGAAATGGAAATTGAGTTCGATGGAGTTTGACTGGATTTGACAATTGCATATTGACAGGCTCCGTTAAGAAATACATTTTATAATTGTGGAACATCTGAACTGTTTGGAAATTGATAGCAGAGCTCACTATTTTCTTGGTCATGTTTGATTTATGATCTTTATAAGATGGTGACGAGCTTTTATACCCTTGACAGATTAACCAATCAGAATCATGCATGAATATTGCATGGTTATTGCATTTATGTGCCTCGATTATTTATATATATATATATATATATATATATGTGTGTTTTAATGTACCAAATTATTATTACTATATTATTGTAATCACAAATATTATAACTATTTAAATAATTAATACTATTAAAACCAAACAAATACTAATATTATTACTATTTAAAAGTTTTCTACTAATAAAATCAGAGTATTAAAAATATTACTAATCAAACCAAAACAATAAATAAACAATAAAACATTTATTTTCTAAAAAGTTTAAATTTACAAACATTTTGAACAGATTTGATGAGACACCATTCCACATATCTTTGGAATCTGAAATCGCAACAGCTGCAATCCAGAATACACAAGTATTTGGCTTCTATATCCTTCATTCTTCGATTTAACTTAACATCCCATAAAGCTTGATCGATGATATTGAATATCCATATATTTGTCTCAGTGTATACGAGATCTGGAATCATTGATGCTGGTTGTTCTTTCAGAATTGCTAGCATTCGATTTTCCCACTGGCAAACACGTTAACACACATTGGGTTGTATTTTAAAAGCCTCAGTGCAGGAAATACCATTCGGAAACGTCATTTTGACACGTCGAAAGTTCCTTTATAATTTATATTTGATAACATAATTAAACAATAAAGAAATATTAATCTATATATGATTTTTAGAAAGAGTTCATTAAATTATATAATATAAACAAAACCTATAATTATACAAATTAATAATGGAATTAAGAAATGATGCGGTATATCAAATCGTCGGCCCAAGTGGTAGTGGTAAAACCATGTTTGTGTGTAAATTACTGAAATCTAATTTATTTCAAACAAAATTCAACAAGATTTATTGGCATAGGGGTGCAGATGAAGAACAGGAATTAACTCAAGATAATTTCTGTAAATTGAAAAATATGAAAATAGTAAAGTGCTTCGATAAAAACTGGTCAAGTCGATTAAGGAAAGGTGATGTCATCATTATCGATGATTTGTATCAGGAAGCTAACAAAAAGGATTTTAATAATTTATTCGCAAATATCAGTCGACATGTTGGTGTTACTGTGATCTTTATTTCTCAAAATCTATTTCATCAGGGTGGCGCACATCGAACAAGGAATTTAAATGTTCAATATTTAGTTATTTGTAAGAATCCTAGAGATGCAACGGTTATTGATTTTCTTGCTCGACAAGCATACCCTAATAATCGTAATTTTCTTATCAGTGCATTTCAAGATGCTACAAAATCACCACATGGATATATATCTCTTGATTTCACGCAACAATACAATGATGATTTACGGGTAAAAACAGATATTTTCAATAAAGAAGGTGCCATGATTTATAAACAAAGTTGAAAACATAAACATGTAAAATTGTTTATGAAATACAGACTTAAAAACGTCAGAAAACTTAGACAAAGTATTAAAAAGATCATAAAGACTGAAAAAGTTCCACCCAAAACCAGTTATACACCATCTAAAAAACTAATAACCGAGAATGTCCCCGCAATGAATTTAATTTCGAAAAACCCTATTAAAAGGAATAATAAAAAGAACAGAGTTAAAATTGTAAAAATTCATAGCAGTTTCCCATATTTTAATGCATTGTTAAAGGCTAGTAAAAAAAATCGCTAGTAAATAATAAAAATCGTAAGCATATGAGAAAAATCATATATAAAATCCGATTATGGTCTAAACGAATGCATGATCAATGGGTGTCTATCCGATATGGTTCTTGGTGGTCAATCGTGAGAACTATACGTTAAAATTCGCAATTTTTCTATTATTTCTGCAACCTAATTTCATGTGAATTTGTGAGTGGCGTTTTGTTTGTAATTCGCTCTTAGTTGTTTCTTCTAAATGTACTTCTATGTGTTTTTCATAGTGATATGTTAGTCTTTATATTTAAACCTTTCCCAGGACCTCAACACTACTCTTTCGAGGGTTGGGCGATAGGATTTAGAAAGTGAGAATAATGAGCGTCTCCAGCTACTTCCTTCACTACGGGTACCCCACTAACCACCGGTTTGATCCGGGGTAACAAAAATATCATTTTATTATCTTGTGGGCATGTGGGTTATGGTGTGTGTAAACCAAATAACGTTCAAGCACAAAAACAAAATTTTTAAGTTAAATCCTCATGATCGAGGTTCGATAATAAGGGGGATTACATAAAAAATTATTGTAAGTAAAAAAATTATTTTGATTTAAAACTTTATTTTCCATAAAATAAATACCACCCAAAAAAAATTTCCATACCCTATTATTTTAATAAAACAAATAAACTTTTTACAAATATTAATAACAAAAAATAAAACAAATTTAAAAAATAATGTTCATTTTTGTTTACTTCCAAAATAATTTCAAATTAATTAACAAAAATAAAGAAAGAATAAGAGTTAGAGTGTTTTTTGCTCGACCAGCATCGCCTTATATACCACGATTGTTCGTGTGTGTTTTGATATGGTAAGACAAGGAATTTTCTAGAATATTCCAAAATTATAATTTTTTAATTCGTTTTGATTTAAAATTAAATTTTTATATTTTTGTGTACAAAATTTTTTATTTATTTTATTTTTCTTTAAATTTTCCATTTTTTCTAAATTTAAGTTTTCCGCTCAAAAACACACAGGCGTTATCGTGCTGGACAATCAAATATGGGCTTAATCAGTTTTTACCCAACACCTCGAAAATTATGATGACTCATCCAATGACCTTGAATGAGTCATAGTCTTTGTTTAAACTACTTGAAATTTTTTTAAATGACCTTGAAAATTATGATGACTCATCCAATGACTAAAATACTTTTTCTGAACATTTTTCTAAGCCAGAATAAAGAAACCCCTTTCAATTTTTTAAGACAGATTATTCACAAAATTCGACTGTCCATTTAACAAAGAATTTTTTCTAATTAAACGGTTTTTTAATATTTAATGGCTGTAATTTTTGGTATGAAGATTGGAGTCAAGTGCGCTCTAGATTCTGGCGATGCTTCAAACTTCATTGGTGCAATTGTTGCGTCAAAACCTTCGAACGGGTTTTAAAATTTAAATTTCTTTTCGATCATAGGATTCCTAACTTTATATTGATACATGCCAATTGAGCTCTACATTATGGTGATACGAAGTCCTTCAAATAGTCAACCAAGGCCGGTCAAACCTTCAAAGGGTCCAAAACTTTTTAAAACTTCAGATTTTGCTCAAATATAATTTAAAAGATCGTCGTCACCATGGAGAAGATGGAGGGTAGAAGGATCACCTGCTAATGGATTTCAACGACTACTTACAGCATCAAAATGGTAGTGGCCATGGATACATAGGATGGATAGCGTAATAATCTTGAAGGCGTTTTGGTAAGAGTTGTTAATAAATGAGACAATAACCATAGAAAATTAAAACAAACTATTTCCGCTAACACTAGCAGTGATATTTGAGTCCTGCTGAAAAATAGTTTCCGGTTAAATAATAATGGTTAAGGATATTGGCCAGATGTGATTCACTGTCATAGAGCCAGGTAATCGAGATATTTGAATCATGACTAACGCGTGAGACTGATATGAAATCAGCATTGATGTCAGCAAGGGTAATAATCATCATCATCAATCAATAATTGCTACCTTTCACAGACAATGAACACCGGTCCAGCATCACATCGCATTTCCTCAGGCATTTCAGCATCAGCATCAGCATAATAGATATCGCCTTGATAAAGCCACTCCTGTCTCGCTGCAGCCAGCCCGATTTTCTCCTCAATCCTCCCTCTGATCCAGTTGATATCAGCTGCGACATCAAAATGCATCAGAATATGCTCCCGGTTGGATTGCAGGATGAATAATTGTCGCTTAATGATATCATTTCCAGCGCCGCCTCTGAAATGATTGATAAAATTCACAAAGTATTTATCGATTCCACTGGGGCTAAAGTCAGCTGTGAGAATATCACCATTCCTCAATCGGTAATCCCCAACTGATCTCCCATCCTTCAATATTTGGTCGCGGCAACGTAACTGATA
The DNA here is from genome assembly GCA_022537955.1 of Schmidtea mediterranea. NCBI lineage: Eukaryota > Metazoa > Platyhelminthes > Tricladida > Dugesiidae > Schmidtea > Schmidtea mediterranea. Next base: position 79,555,161 of record CM039681.1, read on the forward strand.
GATCACCGAAGCAATCCCGGTTATTTCTTTAAATTTCTTTTTTATATGGGTGATTTTATCTTCCGCTTTAGCATCTAATGTCATCATGTTAAGCCCATGAATATTTTTGCCAACTAATTTCATTTGCAGCCATATCAATTGACTTCTGAATCCATGGATAAAATTGCCAAATATTGATTTATTCACCTCGGCCTTGCAACAACATTGATTACTGATTTCTCAGCAATTTGATATTCCTCAACAGTTCTCTCATCCTCCAATATTCCGCCTTGATAAACCAATATCTGCTCATCTGGAGCCAGCCCGATTTTCTCTTGGATTTTCAGTTTTATATCTCTGATTTTCTCTGTCTTTTGCACTTCAATTGCCACCGTTTTGCCATCCATTGTTTTGGCAAATATTTGCATGCCCCCTCTGAACTAATCAATAAAATCGCCAAATGATAAATTCATTCACCTCAACCTAGCAGGAACATTGATCACAGATTTCTCAGCAATTCCATAATCCTCAACAGTTCTCTCATCCTCCAATATTCCGCCTTGATAAACCAATCTCTGCTCACCTGGAGCCAGCCCGATTTTCTCTTGGATTTTCAATTTTACATCTCTGATTTTCTCTGCCTTTCGCACTTCAAATGCCACCGTTTTGCCATCCATTGTTTTGGCAAATATTTGCATGCCCCCTCTGAATCAATTGATAAAATTGCCAAATTATTGATTTATTTACCTCGGCCTTGCAACAACATTGATCACGGATTTCTCAGCAATTTGATATTCCTCAACAGTTCTCTCATCCTCATATAATATTCCGCCTTGATAAACCAATATCTGCTCATCTGGAGCCACCCCGACTTTCTCTTGGATTTTCAGTTTTACATCTCTGATAGTATCTGTCTTTTGCACTTCAAATGCCACCGTTTTGCCATCCATTGTTTTGGCAAGTATTACCATGCCCCCTCTGAATCAATTGATAAAATTGCCAAATTATTGATTTATCCATCTCACATTGCAACAACATCAATCATGGATTCATCAGCAATTCCATAATCCTCAGCAGTTCTCTCATCCTCCAATATTCCGCCTTGATAAACCAATTTCGGCTCATCTGGAGCCAGCCCGATTTGATTTTGGATTCTCAATTTTACATCTCTGATAGTATCTGTCTTTTGCACTTCAATTGGCACAATTTTGCCGTCCCCGTTTTGGGAAATATTTGCATGTCCCTTCTGAATCAATTGATAAAATTGCCAAATTATTGATTTATCCATCTCACATAGCAACAACATCAATCATGGATTCATCAGCAATTCCATAATCCTCAGCAGTTCTCTCATCCTCCAATATTCCGCCTTGATAAACCAATATCTGCTCATCTGGAGCCACCCCGACTTTCTCTTGGATTTTCAGTTTTACATCTCTGATAGTATCTGTCTTTTGCACTTCAATTGGCACAATTTTGCAGTCCACTGTTATGGCAAATATTTGCATGCCCCCTCTGAATCAATTGATAAAATTGCCAAATTATTGATTTATTTACCTCGGCCTTGCAACAACATTGATCACGGATTTCTCAGCAATTTGATATTCCTCAACAGTTCTCTCATCCTCATATAATATTCCGCCTTGATAAACCAATATCTGCTCATCTGGAGCCACCCCGACTTTCTCTTGGATTTTCAGTTTTACATCTCTGATAGTATCTGTCTTTTGCACTTCAAATGCCACCGTTTTGCCATCCATTGTTTTGGCAAGTATTACCATGCCCCCTCTGAATCAATTGATAAAATTGCCAAATTATTGATTTATCTATCTCACATAGCAACAGTGATCACGGATTTCTCAGCAATTCCATAATCCTCAACAGTTCTCTCATCCTCCAATATTCCGCCTTGATAAACCAATCTCTGCTCACCTGGAGCCAGCCCGATTTTCTCTTGGATTTTCAATTTTACATCTCTGATTTTCTCTGCCTTTCGCACTTCAAATGCCACCGTTTTGCCATCCATTGTTTTGGCAAATATTTGCATGCCCCCTCTGAATCAATTGATAAAATTGCCAAATTATTGATTTATTTACCTCGGCCTTGCAACAACATTGATCACGGATTTCTCAGCAATTTGATATTCCTCAACAGTTCTCTCATCCTCATATAATATTCCGCCTTGATAAACCAATATCTGCTCATCTGGAGCCACCCCGACTTTCTCTTGGATTTTCAGTTTTACATCTCTGATAGTATCTGTCTTTTGCACTTCAAATGCCACCGTTTTGCCATCCATTGTTTTGGCAAGTATTACCATGCCCCCTCTGAATCAATTGATAAAATTGCCAAATTATTGATTTATCCATCTCACATTGCAACAACATCAATCATGGATTCATCAGCAATTCCATAATCCTCAGCAGTTCTCTCATCCTCCAATATTCCGCCTTGATAAACCAATTTCGGCTCATCTGGAGCCAGCCCGATTTGATTTTGGATTCTCAATTTTACATCTCTGATAGTATCTGTCTTTTGCACTTCAATTGGCACAATTTTGCCGTCCCCCGTTTTGGGAAATATTTGCATGTCCCTTCTGAATCAATTGATAAAATTGCCAAATTATTGATTTATCCATCTCACATAGCAACAACATCAATCATGGATTCATCAGCAATTCCATAATCCTCAGCAGTTCTCTCATCCTCCAATATTCCGCCTTGATAAACCAATATCTGCTCATCTGGAGCCACCCCGACTTTCTCTTGGATTTTCAGTTTTACATCTCTGATAGTATCTGTCTTTTGCACTTCAATTGGCACAATTTTGCAGTCCACTGTTATGGCAAATATTTGCATGCCCCCTCTGAATCAATTGATAAAATTGCCAAATTATTGATTTATTTACCTCGGCCTTGCAACAACATTGATCACGGATTTCTCAGCAATTTGATATTCCTCAACAGTTCTCTCATCCTCATATAATATTCCGCCTTGATAAACCAATATCTGCTCATCTGGAGCCACCCCGACTTTCTCTTGGATTTTCAGTTTTACATCTCTGATAGTATCTGTCTTTTGCACTTCAAATGCCACCGTTTTGCCATCCATTGTTTTGGCAAGTATTACCATGCCCCCTCTGAATCAATTGATAAAATTGCCAAATTATTGATTTATCCATCTCACATAGCAACAGTGATCACGGATTTCTCAGCAATTCCATAATCCTCAACAGTTCTCTCATCCTCCAATATTCCGCCTTGATAAACCAATTTCTGCTCATCTGGAGCCAGCCCGATTTGATTTTGGATTCTCAATTTTACATCTCTGATTTTATCCGCCTTTCCCACTGTAACCAGCTCGGTTGTGCCGCCCACTCGTCTGAGGTACATTTGCATTCCTAGCCTAATAAAAAACATAAAAATAATCAATAATTATCAATTAATTAATCGATTAATCAATCCAACTCAATATTGATCAGCGATTTATCAACAATCCCGTATTGCTCCAAAGTTTTCTCATCCTCCAGAATCTCATTTTCATTAGAAAGAATCTGATTTCCCATTTTTATACCGAGCAATTTTTCTATTTTTGATTTCAAATGGTAAATTTTGTCATCGCTTTCTGCTGGGAATGAAAAAATATTTTCATTCCACGCTTTAACAAATATTCTCATGCCACCCCTGAAATTGATACAATCACTAAATGATATCTCAAAAGTAGCATACATCACCTCAATCTCGCAATAATATTTATTATTGAATGATTAGTTATCATATAATCACTCAATGCTTTCTCATCCTCCAATATTTCCCCCTGATAATTTAAAGCTTGGCCATCAACAATAAATCCTGCCTGTTTCTCAATTTTTCTCTTGACATCCCTTATCAGAATATCATTACTCACAATAAATTCTTTTAATACTGATCCAGTTGAATCGATTAATAAGTGTAGCTCTTCCCTTTATATAATAGATAAATAGCCAATAAAATCTTGACAAACTTATCAATATATATTTTCTTCAAAATAATTTCCATAATTTAAAAAATTTAAATGTTAAACGAAAAGTTTTTGTAATTCTAATTTACCACAAAATAGATAACAGATTTGATATATTAGAATAAATCATAATAATTAAATTAAATTATATTTACAAATCAAAACATAGTTTTTAAAACTCTTTATATCTCACTCTTACATTCTCTCAAAATTAAAATATTTAATACGCATGGTCAATGCTATGAAATATTTAAATTTTCGATCGATCTAAAAGTTTGAAAGAATGCATTGTTCTTGACGCAAATCTATCTTCCAAATTTCAACTCGATTCGATCATTTACCGTTGCAAGATTTATGTGGCTCATTCGAACATCCAAACACACAAAGTGAAGTTAATATAAAAAGAGTAAAATTAAATAAAACAAAAGTGAACATAAAAACGCAATACTCACAATAAAAATTAAACAAATTCTTATGTAAAGTTTGGAAAGTGACTGAAATATTTAGGCATGGTTCTGCTGGGTACCTGATTGGTAAAATGGAAATAAAATTTGCGATCACTTTCAAGGGGAAGATATTACTATTGGATAGCTGTCATAAGTTAGGTTGGAAGTGCATTCCAATGGTTGGTTACCATTAAAAGGTGAGCAATATCGCCAAGATTGCTAATACGCTGTCAACTTTCCCATGTTCATTTTAATTGGGGTCATTGGATTTATGAAAACTAAGTTAGAAAACAATATCGAATATGATAACAAAGTAAAACGAGATTTTGCCTTTATTGATGTTGTAAATTTACTTATTAGTTAAAGAACATGGTCAAGGTCACTTTCCGCATTTGGCATATCAATTTTGACGCTTTTTACTTCTTCCATACATGCTAAGCTTTTCCTGGACTAGACTTAGTTGATTTAGTGCGCTGTAAAGATTCTGGTCTCGAGATTATTATAGCTAGTACTTGAGATTCGATTTCGGATTTTAACCTTGATAGCATCTCAAGAGTATGACAGCTCCATTTATGCCACTCTGAATGCAATCTCTTAACTACAATTCGTAAATTTCCCTCGTGGTTTACTGGGGCGGAGAGCTTAGTAGCTTAATTGCCATTTCAGAACTGCCTCTCTTCCGAGTCACTAGAATAAATCCAGACGGTAAACATAACTTTCATGCTTGTGATATTTAACAAAAATTATTTATCAGATAATATATCTAAAACTTAAGGTAAAATTTAAGTAATTTAATGAAAGTGATGAAGACCCGATCACCGTGAACCAAAGAATTGAAATCAATTGATGAAATTGAAAATCACAAAATAGTAGTAATATATCTCGTCCTTGTGCAGTTTTTTATCCCCCCTATTTTACTTATTAATTATTTTATTTTACAAATAAAGCGTTATTAATTTTTATTAATTTTTTTATTTTAATCATTTATTTATTTAATTATTTATTTAATATAATTTATTTGTTTAAATTTTATTATTATTTTTTATTTATTTAATATTTTAATTATTTATTTTAAATATTTTTAACACATATATAAATACTCAGTCAGTTTATATGCCAAATTATTATTACGAATATAATAATAAATAATTAACATCATAAACAAATATATTTATTAAATAAATACAACAATGATAATCACAAGTTTGTCAATGAAAGGATATTTGGATGATCAACTTGATGAGCAGTTTGATGATCGGTTTGATTAGTAATTTGAGGAACTGATTGGTGATTGGTTTGAAGAGCAGACCATGAGCAGTTCGAATATTATTCTCTTAATTTACTACTATTCACAATCATATAATGACTATATGCCACACTTTTATTCTTCCCACCTAAACCCTTTTATCGTCATTATTTGTAAGTTCGACTTTAGTTGTTTGGAAACTATTTAACTGATGGTTTCTGGTGCCTTTTTGATTATGACTTTTTGGGGATTTTATATTTTTTAATTTTTGACTTTTGGGAGTGTGGGAATGATTGGTTGAATATGTCATATTGAGGAATTATAAAAGAACATTTGTATTGACTGGAAAATTGATTATAATTGTTAAAAAGTTTTATTATTAATAAAGATTAGTTGATATATATCGTCTTCTATTTGGATTTATTCTTGGTTATAAAATGATTGACACAGAATGGAAAATTTGTGGATTTATTCATCTTCTCAGTAAAAAACATTCATGTAAATTTTTCGGATTTTCATCCGGTTGCAGGTTTGGAAATTTAAAATTACATTTGTTGACTTGTCATTTTCAATGAAATTTTAATTAACTTTTAATAAATTTAATTACACCCTTCAATAGATTAGGTTGTACTCGGCAAAAATAAAATAATTTTAGTTTATGTAAATCAATTAGAGCTTTTAGGGGAATTTTATGATAATTTTAATAATATCTAGTTTTACGAGGTATTTATTTTAGTAAATTTTAAACATCTTTGTGAATTTTATGTTGTCTGTTGAATTTTAATGAATTTAGGGTTTGATTATATTTTTAATAAAATTATTGAAGAAATGAGGGTAAATCTATAATTTTAGAAACAGCTAATTTCTCGATAATTTATTAGATTTAACTTGATTTTAGGATTATTTTAAATAAATGTTTATTTTAGGAACAAAAAGTTTATGAAACATATATTTATGATAATTATTTACCAATTAGATTCCAATTTGAGTGATAGATTTTGAATAGTAAATGATATTTTAATTTTAATTTTATGATCTATTTAAAAAGTTGATTAAAACCGTTGATTTTTAAAAATATTTTAGTGAAACCTAAAATTTTAATTGATTTTACAGTAAAAAAAAGGATGGTCAATTAATTATTTTCATTTTCCATTTTATTGATTTCGTGGATATCAATCACAAAAGTAGTATAATTTAGAGATTTTTAAGAGGATGATCAGTGTGGTTATCAGTATACATATGCAAATCGTTGAATTATATCTATGGGTTGACTGGTAATTTTTATTGAATTTATATTTGATTTACTGATTAATTTTAATTATTTGAGCAACATGATATATATTTTATGATTTTACAATAATTTAGTGAAATTTAATTTGTGTGGGAAATATAGACTTTATTCGATTTTAGTCATTTTTGATGAATTTTTTATTTGATAGAATTTGTTGCCAGAATCAAATTGTGGTGATTTTCGTCGGAAAATGTTGGGAATCGATAACAATTATGTAATACTTTAAAGAAAATTTATTTTTATTGGTAAAATTCAGATTTTTATGATAATTTTAAGGGAATTTGATTGGTTGAATACATATAGTAAATATGATCCGAATGATGGATTTTTAAGGATCTTATTCGGTTAAATATAGATTTCTAAAGAAATTTTACCTTGTAGGTTTTTTCAAAAAATATGTATATTGTTGGTGCATTGGGGGAAAATGTCATTTCAAGGGAAATGATTGGTTAAGATGAAATTTTATGATATTTTAAGGAGAAATAATCGATTAAGAACAAGTTTGTTGTCATTTTTAAGGGGTTGAGTTGGTTGAATATCTGTGTTCAAAGGGTAAATATTTTCTAAATGGAGAAAATAGAAGATGAATTTATAATATTTTTAGGAGGATTTGTTCAAATAGATATCAATATGTATGTAAATGTTTTGAGAGAGTGGAAATATTGTCATTTAAAGAGAAATGATTGGTTAAGAGATAAATTTTATTTTAAAGGGATTTCAAGAAATTTATTCGGTTGAATATCGATATAAAATCGGTGATTTTTATGAAATTAATGAATATAGCTGGGATTATTGTCATTTAAAGAGAAATGATTGATTAATAGGTCATTTATAGTATTTTTAAGTGGATTTGATTGATCAAGAGAAGAATTTTATTTTAAGGGGATTTCAAGAAATTTATTCAGTTGAATATCGATATAAAATCGGTGATTTTTATGAAAATAATGAATATAGCTGGGATTATTGTTATTTAAAGAGAAATGATTGGTTAAGAGAGAATTTATGATAATTTTAAGGTAATTTGATTGGTCAAGAAAGGAATTTTATTTTAAAGGGATTTCAAGAAATTATTCGGTTGAATATCGATATAAAATCGGTGATTTTTATGAAATTAATGAATATAGCTGGGATTATTGTCATTTAAAGAGAAATGATTGATTAATAGGTCATTTATAGTATTTTTAAGTGGATTTGATTGGTCAAGAGAAGAATTTTATTTTAAGGTGATTTCAAATAATTTATTCAGTTGAATATCGATACAAATCGGTGATTTTTATGAAAATAATGAATATAGCTGGGATTATTGTTATTTAAAGAGAAATAATTGGTTAAGAGAGAATTTATGATAATTTTAAGGTAATTTGATTGGTCAAGAAAGGAATTTTATTTTAAAGGGATTTCAAGAAATTTATTCGGTTGAATATCGATGTCGGTGATTTTTTGTGAAAATAATGAATATAGCTGGGATTAATGTCATTTAAAGAGAAATGATTGGTTAAGAGGTGAATTTCATTTTATTTTAGGAGGAAAAGATTGGTTAAGAAGAGAATTTATGATCTTTTACGGGGAAATTATCGAATAAGAACAGGTTTGTTGATATTTTTAAGAGGTTGTGTCAGTTGAATTTTGTTATTTTAAAGGGAAATGATTGGTCAAGAGATGAATTTTATTTTGATGGAATTTCAAGAAATTTATTCGGTTGAATATCGATATAAATCGGTGATTTTTATGAAAATAATGAATATAGCTGAGTGGAAATATTGTCATTTAAAGAGAAATGATTGGTTAAGAGGTGAATTTCATTTTATTTTAGGAGGAAAAGATTGGTTAAAAAGAGAATTTATGATCTTTTAAGGGGAAATTATCGAATAAGAACAGGTTTGTTGATATTTTTAAGAGGTTGTGTCAGTTGAATTTTGTTATTTTAAAGGGAAATGATTGGTCAAGAGATGAATTTTATTTTGATGGAATTTCAAAAAATTTATTCGGTTGAATATCGATATAAATCGGTGATTTTTATGAAAATAATGAATATAGCTGAGTGGAAATATTGTCATTTAAAGAGAAATGATTGGTTAAGAGGTGAATTTCATTTTATTTTAGGAGGAAAAGATTGGTTAAGAAGAGAATTTATGATCTTTTAAGGGGAAATTATCGAATAAGAACAGGTTTGTTGATATTTTTAAGAGGTTGTGTCAGTTGAATTTTGTTATTTTAAAGGGAAATGATTGGTCAAGAGATGAATTTTATTTTGATGGAATTTCAAGAAATTTATTTGGTTGAATATCGATATAAATCAGTGATTTTTATGAAAATAATGAATATAGCTGAGAGTGGAAATATTGTCATTTAAAGAGAAATGATTGGTTGAGAGTAAATCTTATTATATTTTAAAGGGAAATGATTAGTCGAGAGATGAATTTTATTTTAAGGGGATTTCTAGAAATTTATTCGGTTCAATAACGAAATAAGTCGGTGATTTTTATCAAAAATAATGATTACAGCTGTGATTAATGTCATTTAAAGAGAAATAATTGGTTGAGAGTAAGGATTTTCAAAATATATCAGTAAGACTTTGGTTAATTTTAATGATATTATTGGAATCTGAATAAAATATACTATAGGTGTTCGGTTCTAAAAAAATGTTTGATTCATGTAATTATTTGTATTCAAGTATTTATTTGATTTTATTATTTGTAATTTAATTAAAAATTAAAATTGACTAGTATTTAAAAAATTTATGTTACCCATTACTTATGTTGTTATTGATAATTTTCTGAATAATTTAAATATATATGATTATTTCTACGAATGAAGAGAAATTGTACAATTAATTTTCATTCAACAAGTATCTGGAACAATTACCTAACAAACTTACAAAATTTTAAAAAATGATCTAACAAATTTTTTCAATTATTTTACAACTTAGTTAATTTAATTAATTTTTTTTTAAATTGATAAGTACTATTTTCTTTACAATTTGCTACTATGTTGAAACTTTTTTTAAAATTTTTATTCCAAGTAGTAACAAATTTTATTAAAGATCTATCAAAACTTGTCAAAAATTATAAAACTTTAGTAATTTTAATAAGTATTACTCAATAACTAATATTTTCTTACCAATTTGCTGAAAGTCTTATTTTAAATTTCATCAAAGTACTAACATTATTTACAAATGAAGCAGTTTTATTTAAAATTTAACAACTTAAAATATTTCTCACAACTTTAATCAAATTCTAATCATGATAATCATAATTTAAGGATAAGTCTTATTTTTACAAAAACAAATATTTTACAATAATTAAACATACATATTTGGATTTTTAGTAGATTTTATCGGTATCTATAAGTATCTGTTCCGTGTAGTTTTTAAGCTTTGTTAGAAATTCAACTTATTTAGTGGTTGGTCGATAATCATTTAATTTCTAGTAATGTGGTAGATATTATTTTTTTTATATCAGTTTTATTCAAACCTTAAGCATCTTTGAGTTAATAATTTTAAGAGTTGAATCATTTTCACTAAATATATGAAAATTTATTCCAAGTACAATGAAAGTAATATATGTTTTGAGAAATTAATTTAAGAATATTTTTCTAATCAAGTTTCTTTTCACTAGCAATTAGATTAACCACTACTTGTACTTACTAATTAATTTATTATTCAGTAAACAATAAGAGTTAGGGTGAAAAGATCAGAACATCTATAAAAATAAATTTAAGTAATTATTTGATGAGTTAGCAATTAATTTATTTAGGGGCATGTGAAAATTAAATGAAAAGGTTGACATTTATCTTTGAAAATAACTTTTAGTAATTGTTCATTGTTTGACGCAATTAAAAATATTACAAAAATAGTAGAAAAATTTCAAAGTCTTTTAACTGAGTTTTACAAAATAATTTCAATAAATCACATACAAGACTGTAAACAAAGCAATAAATTTTATTCAGAGAAAATACAACACTTAATTGGGCTTCAATGATTAATAGTTTCTTGTTAGCAATCAGTTAACTAAGCAACCGAACAATTTGGACGCATCAATGATCGATAAAAGAGTGGAGAAGTTAATAAAATTTGCCATTGAAATTGTATTTATTTTGATTGTTCAAATTTTTTATGTGCTTTTATTTCAAGATTTCTTGGTCAGTAAACAATTTTTGATATTGATTTGTTCAGTAACTAGTTATTGATAACATATTGTGAGTGTGTGAATAACCAACTATTTTAAGGGTAAATGATTGAGAGAAAATTTTATTTTTTAAGTGGATTAAGTTGGTTGAATATCGGTGTTCAAAGGGTAAATATTATTTAACTATGGAATTAAAATGAATAAGTAAATTATTCAATGCCTAGTATGTATATAGTGAGTTGTACAGTACTCAGTCATCTTTATACAGTACCTAGTGATTGTTGTTCAGTTATTAATCAATGAATTATTCACTGTGTATGGAATATCAGTATTCAGATGTTGATACCAAGTAAATATAACAATGTATTTGGTTTCAATGAATTTGATTAATTATCGCTTGATAACAACAAGGTAACTAAGCAACCATAAGTTTTACCAATTTGGAGACATCAATGATTGATAAAAGAGTAAAGAAGTTAATAAAATTTCAACTTGCATTTCTTTTGTTCAACCATTTATGTGATTTATTTCAAAGTTTGTTAGTCAGTCCCCTATCATTAATAATGATTTGTTCAGTAACTAGTTATTGGTGACATATTGGGTTTATTGTCAATATCCGTATATTTTAAGGGGAAATTATCGATGAGGAACAAGTTTATTGATATTTTTAAGGGGTTGAGTTGGTTGAATATTGTTATTTAAAAGGTAAATACTATATAAATGAATATTTTTATGAAAAATAACATTTAATAGAAGAATAATTGATCAAAATTGCATAAAGTTTTAAAAAAATAGTTGAAAAGTGTTTGACTTTTACAAATTAATTTCATTGATTTCAATAAAATACAATAATCAAATACAAAATTTTATTCAGAAAAGATAATTTTTCTTGCTAACTACTCAGTAACTAAACAACCAAGTCATTTACAGATATAGAGGCATTAATGATGTGAATGAGAGTGAAGAAGATTTTATTAATAAATTTGTATTTTTACTTATATTTTTATATTGATTTACTTTTATTTAAAGTTTTGTTGGTAAGTAACCAAATATTTATTTGTTCAGTAACTAGTTATCGGTTACCTAATATGTATACAAGTAACCGGAATGAAGTTCTCAACCGGAAAACATCAACATGTAGTAGATAGAAGTGGAAAATATCCAATGTTATTCTTCAAGAGCGGAAAATACAGGATAATGGGTTGCAAGAGACCATTACAGGACGTGGATCTCAAATATCAGATTCAAGATTTACAAATACAATCATTATCTTTGAATATTGACATGGGTTGTCGAATCAACTTGTATGATTTGTCTACCAAAACAGAAAACATTTACGAACCGGAACTGTTTCCAGCATTAAGTCTTGTCAAGTATAATCCACTTTGTGTGAATGTATTTGCCAGCGGAAAAGTTGTTGTCATTTGGATAAAAACACTGGAATACAACAGTCTAGTACAAGAAATATTTAATTTTATAAAAATTTTAATCATAATACCGACGAAGAAATACTAGATTGTATTTAAATAGATTGAATTCTGACGATTGTAAAAACTAAAAATGATCGACGAGCAAGAAGCATACGTATTCGAAACAATTCTGATGAAGATGGAAGAACTCTTTCCGAATATGAAAAACAAGCTTTCGTATTGTGCTCCTGAATATTTGGCTACACGACTCTATCAAATGACAGGAATCAACATCGAAGAAATTGTACGGATGCACTACAAATCAGTTCAAGGATCTGGTTTGAAATGTTTAGATGACTGCATAGTTTGTGCAGATCCCTCAATGTTGACTTGTCCATTTAGATGCAGATGCTGCAGAGACTACAAGAAAAAAGAAGTTGTACATATTTTGTTGGCTGATCCAAGAAGAGCTTATTATAAGCAGATTTGTAATGATTTAAATTAAATAAATTTTGATCTTTTTACGTGTTTATTTTATGTGTTGAGAATTAGTTTTATATAAAGATTTTAATTGGTTGAATTATTATTATTATTATTATTATTATTATTATTATTATTATTATTATTATTATTAATATTATTATTATTATTATTATTATTATTATTATTATTATTATTATGTTAACACTAAATTGTCAAACTAATGGCTTTTTATTTACTAATGACTTGTAACTGAATGAGTTATAAAGTTTTTAATTTTCAGCCTTAGAAAATATTTTAAATTTCATATCAAAATTTCTATCATTTTCCATTCAACAAAATTTTTTTCCAAACAAACTTCATTGTAAAACTAGTTTTAGATGTGATTTGAAATTTGACATAGGTCATATTAGTGGGTTTACGTATATATATATTCCATATATTATAATTATTATTATAATTATTATATTAATAGATCAACTAACAAACATACAGATTCGAGGGTGAATCTCAATTAAAAGGGAGATATGTTGGGGTTAGGTGATTTTCAAAAATTATTATAATAAATAAAAATATTTGGGAAAATAAAATTATTAATTAAAAATAATCAAAACATTAAAATCAATATTTTCCGGGAGAAATGGGTATATGCCGATGCCAATTGACGAAACGAGTACGAAAATAATAATATAAAATTAATTTGGGACCCCTAGAAAAACTTATTTAAAAAATAAAAATTAATTAATTAATTAAAATGACGAAAACAAAAAAATTAAATTAGAGAGAAATTCTCCGAATCGGATAAATTTAATTGCGAAAGGAACTGATTATTCCCTAATGTGATTTATTTGGCAGTCTTCACCTGGGGAACGGCCGAAGCTGCCAAAAGATGAAAGTAAATTGTTTAAAAAGTTCCCCGGGAGTCCAATGTAAATTGCCATAAATTAGATTAGTTGTTTGAGGAGAGATTCCCTATATAAGGAAGTCTCAAATCAACAACAGCGACACAAATAATTTTGAAAAATTGCGAGTAACAGAAAAGTTAAAAAGATTCGTGAGATTGAAAAAGAACTAGTCAGACTTGTCAAGGATATTTTAGTAGTTAATTGAAAAGGCGGCTTCCCGTGGGGATTCCTGCCATTATTGTAAAAGTAACATTCGAATCATTGTGAAATTGTTGGTATCGAATAAAAGTTTACCTGTGTTGAGTTATTCCAGTATCATTTAAAGAGCAGGTGGTGTCAGAGCAAAAAGTTCTACGAACCAAATAAAATTATAACTCAACAATAGGTTTACCCGTTGTTTGCAGTCTCGAAACAATTAAAGCCGGATAATAGAAACCCATAAGATCAAACACTAACATCTTACGATTGAAAATTGACGATTATGGATTCATTATTGCGTAAATAGGGAATTTTATTAAGAGAAAAGACCCCTAAAAATTCATCTCTTTGTTTTTCAATTTAGTAAACCTGAACGGTACTGGGTCAATAATATTATTAATACACGAAAACTTTACTCCATGACAAATTATCATACGTTATCTATACATTTATATCATTTATACAAAAATGTTTGAACTATTTTCAAACCAATAAAGTTCATTCAAACCAGCACAGTTCTGTTTCCAGTAATTTGTACTTCATTTTCAAATACTCCATATATTATAACATACTCCGGTTCAGTTGTAAATCTAGCAAACTTTATATCTAATCCTAAATTTCTATTTTGATATAATTAACTGTGATTTAAATCGAAATCGAGAGCCAAAACAAAAGTAAAGAACTGATATTTTATTTTAAATTCTTCAAGAGTTATACCACAATTAAGTTTTTTATACAAATAACCCAACTTTTTCTTACTCACAATAATTATTAATAAATGCTGAGTATATGTTTCTCTATAATTGCTATTTTTCGATCAAGTTAATGGTGTTACATCAATGTTTTTGAAAATTGAGCTCGACGCAGTATCTATCTTCAAATATTTATTCCTTATAGAAGCAATAGCAAATATTAATAGCAATAGCAAATTGTTTTCAATAGATATATTGCATTATTAGAATTAAGCCTCATTTGATGACCGGCTAACACAGAGGGACCAACATGAACTCTTCTTACCAATAACTCTGCATCAACTAATTGACATATTGGTACAGTGACAGCACTTGTTAGCGATAATACCAAATCAGATATTTTCAATCTAATGTGTACATTAACACTTGGAAGTAAATATTTTGGTTGATCCATATAATTGAGTAGCAATGATGGACATATGGTGAAAACCTTTGAACCCTTAGTCCACAATTTTCTGTCATTATCGGATGCTGGATAACCCATAAGAGTAAAACATGTATTTTTAGTATCGCTATTGTAATTTAAAATAGTTTTTATTTAAGCCTCGTGAATATACGTATTTTTTCCACCCTCAATCTAGATATTATTAAATTCGAGAACAGCATCTTTAAAAAGAGTTTGAAACAAGAAAATTTTTGGTACTACAACTGCAGCATCACCCGAATGTTTTTTATCTTTATCTACAACTTTGATCTGAACTGTCAATAAGATATCCCTCAAATCTAAATATTTTGTTTGGGAACCGTTAATATAAAGTTCAATATCATTTCTACTATCAGTAATGGAATTCGTTGGAAATACTTCTTCGAAGGCCCCAAATTCAGTTATCGCCTCCGCCTGATACGATGGCCTATCAATTAAACGCAGTTCATATTTACCATAAATCATTTTTGAAATATTGTTCCCTGTCTTTTCATTCGTTTTTATAGGTTTTTATATACTGATGTTTTCTACGTTTTGAGCTGGTGCTGGATCTGGCTGTGTTTCTCAATAGTTCTCAACCATCCTATCTTTAATAACATACATTACAGGACTCTGTTTACTAAACAGTGTTAGGTATTAATATTTGTAATTTGAAGTACTTCATCACTCTAATTAGTATCGAAATATTTGATGAAAGTGGAAGATATTTTACTAATTCTAACGTGATCACCTACTTTATATTTTGGTTTTGTAACTTTTAAAACTTTTTTAGGTTTTTGAGATAAGCAAATTAATCAGATGACATGGGACTATATTTAAAAATGATTTTAGAAAATCCTCGTTTAATTGCCTTGATGCACAAAAAATCGTTTGCGTCGATCCCTCAACGTTTGATTAAATCTCTCAACATGAGTGGCTTTATATTGTGAATATACAGTAAGTAGAAGTATGTAAACCTCCAGGACACCCCTCCCCTAGAAAAAATATCTAGGTCGAACCGAAATTTTATGTAGGTCACGAGAATATATATAAACATTGTTAACACACGTGTTTTCCCTAGGGAACCGTTTAAAATCATCAAAATTTACAAGTTTTTTGTTTCATTGTACAACAACTCTAAATAAAATCACCTTAAAAACTAGTGATAAAAACTGAGATATATTTATACATGGAAAATTTTATATTATTATTATTACATGTATTTTAAAGAGGGTTATTGATGTATATAGAGGATTTTGATACAGTTAGATATTATTATTCAATGGAATTTTTTATCAACAACAACTAAACATTGATGATATATTGGGATATTATCATAATTCAACTTTCCCATGAGAAAATTATTCCAACTTAAAAATATCCTAAAACTCAAAATCCATAGAAAAAGTTTGCCAACCAAAAAATTTCTCAAAACTTAAAATCCACAGAAAAAGTTTCCCAAATTTTCAAACTTTTTCAGAGTATTTAAAAACTTAGAAAAATTCTTATAAATCATTCCGAATATATAGAAGGTTATAAAACTTATACATTAGATGGATATAAAATTACATCAAGTTTATATTTATTTGAGGATTTAATGTCATTAACAAATAAACTTTGATTTATACATTTGGATGTTCTCATACATCGATTTTCCCATGGGAAAAATATCCCAAATCAAAAATACCAAAAAGTTTAAAATCCTTAAAAATATTTCCCAAATCAAAATACCCTAAATTTAAAATCCCTAAAAAATATTTCCCAACTCAAAATATTCCAAAATTTTCTGTTTTTAAAATAACATAGCCAAATTTTTATAAAGTCTATGTAGTTGAGCAATGATACTTTGAATATTTTTTATATGCAATGAAAAAATACACACATACAACCACTAGATATTTTGAATATATATTATTAATACTTATGGATTAGAATTTTTCAACAAATAAACTTTAGATATTTGCATTGAGATATTATGATGTTTCAACTTTCTCTGTGGAATAAATACCCAAAAATTTAATATTACTAAAAAATATTTCCCAATTCAAAATATCAAAAATTTTAAATTCTCTTAAATATTTCCCAACTCAAAATATCCCAGAATTTTCTTTGTTTTTAAAAAACAGCCAAACTTTTATAAATTTACACACACCACCACAATGAAGATCCTTGTTGTCTTTGCGGGCGTCCTTCAGAGTATTATCCAGGACTATATTAGGGTCCATTTCTGCAAACAAAATTTAATAACATAAATCACAAATGTTTGAATTCACTTAATGAACATAACTATAATTAAAGATCTTGAAGTGTATAATCCTATTGTCTTTAAAGGAACTTTTATTAAGACACAATTTTTATAATGATCATAGATATACGAAGTCAAATGAACTTAGACTAATATATTTGGATTTAATCACGAAGCAAATTAAAATAGTTTCCCATCAGATGTGATGCGATGTAGAGGGCCGGTTTTTGGGCTCTTGTCGTGATGACCATGGAGTATACACATGGTTCCATTCTGGCCTTTAGGCTCCATTTCTCATCCTTCTTTCTTCCGACAGAATCTTCTTTGGTACCGACACTGTCATTGGCGGGATTGGTTGATTCACGTGTGGGTCGTCGAGCTCGAAAGATATGCCGTAAGAAGGGGCATATCCATCCGTGGTCGGAATCAAGCCAGCTGCTATATCTTTGTTTATTTGTCGGAGGTGTTGGCGAGCCTTATTCACTTCCTCATTGGTCTTTCGTTGGTGGGCCTCGAGTCGGGCCAGGATATCTTCGGCCTGCCCTCGAAGCTCGCAAGCGGGGTTCTGCCCTGGTTCCCGTTTGATAGCTAGGTATTGCCGTTCGGCATCCTCCATGTCGTATCGTCTCTCGGACCTGGCTTCTCGTATCGGGGAGATAGAATATCCCTCATCCCACATCGCCTGTCGACATTTTGCGGCGGAGTGGGAGGGGAAGCGCATCGTGATGCGCGATTCGTCCATCCAAAAACCTGTGGATACAAATTTGTCAAAATAGCTAATCAATCGATCTGTTCTTAGGGTTTAGTGATCAAACAAATAATTCATTAGTAGTAATTATACTCATTATCAAGACAAATTAATTAGATTATTGAAATGGATCGTTTGCAAAAATGGCGGGTCATGCATCAACCTGTAGGTGGGTCACGTCTTCGTAATGCGACTTATCAGATCAGTGGTCAAGGAGGTAGTTATGACAGGTAACTGGCAGGCGCGCTAACTTGTGGATTCTGCGTAGCCCTATATTATAATGTGATTACAACGATTTTATTTTGTTATCACACGTAGATAATGTTGGTTTGACTATGTAGAACAACTGCGCAATGAAATTTACTGTATTTTCGTTTAACTCTCCCGACCCTGCTTTGGTATTTTCCTTGGGTTAGTTAGGGCATTATCCTGATACAGTTTAAGGCATTTTATTTGTTTAATGATAACAATAATCCAACGACTTTAATATGATCAAAATAGAATGATGTCGCAATAGAGTTTGAAGTAAAATAATCCAGGTAACTGTTTAGAACCCTGACGTAATAAAGTCAACTTTCGTATGACTGTATTGATCACAGTTGCCATAAAGCCTGAAGTATGATAATTCATAACTATCTCTCAGATAAAGTTTACAAACGGTACAATCCATATAAACTGTATAAAACGACGTCGTGCTAGAGTTCAGAGTATATCGTTTATTTAAATAATAATAATTTGACAATTTTCAGATAACGGCACGGGCATGGTCGTATTTAGTTCGAAGCATTTCACTTGCCTAGATACTCATCATAATCGGATAATTTCGTGCGAATGCGGAGGACTCGTCTGTTTAAATGATGGTCATAAGAGGATAACTTTGTCGTAGTAACATTTAGAACATTTCAGCGGTTTCAGTAATAAACATGATTTAGGCAGTATTCATATGGCTCTTTCAAGGCATTTCGTTCGTTTAGGAAATGATCCCAATTAGCTAAGTTGTCATAAGAAAGTGTGGAATGTTGTCGTGCTAGCATTTGGAGTACTAATAATCATAAAACGATAATCTTTCCGTAGCTATATAAGACGTTTGCGTAACAAGCTTGAAATAATTAGTTTTATTAAACCATAATCATGCACAAGGGCTTCTCATCTGGATGGATATAATCTTTTCACAATAAGTTGAGCATATTTCATTCGTTAGAAGATAATCGTAAAGAACAATAGCTTAGATGGTTTCGGTTGCCTAGGGTATTGACGTTTCCTTCTTATTGGTAGATTCGATACATAAATTTTTATACATTTAAATTGGTTAAACGAAAAGAGAAAAATCTCACTTCCTTGAGCGTCCGTTCGTCGCTCTAACCGGATCTCATCTGTATCCTGGTAACGTGTGTGGGAATCTCTGCCTCTTAGGTTGTTGGGTCGATTCTATTCATAATTGTGTTGGAATGGAACCTCAATTGTCCGAACGCTTCTTTTATAGTCTGATCTTCCGAGTGTGAGTATTCATTTGTTATCTCTACCCGCTATTTGTCAGTGTGTCTACATTTTTCACTGATCATGCACTCGCCTGTGTTATGTGTCGGCAGCTGTCGACTGCCACGTCTTTGTTTTCTCCTCCGTCTATTAGCAATGAGCTGTGTTGCCTATCCCCTCTTCTCCACCACCTGGTTATATTTACACTAGATATTGGTAGCCTTGGCCTGCTACTGCGACACGCGAGTCGTGCCAGGTGTCCTTTACCACGTGGACATTCTCGGAAATTCTGTGTCTTGATATATCGATTGGGTGACTACGATATTTTAATAATTAATTTTAATCTACCGATTATTTTATCCGTTCGCTGTCACTGTTTCCAAATTAGTTTCTTCCATGTCAATATTCTGGTTAGATATCATCTTATATTTTTTTTATTGTACTGAATAAAAATTTTAGAGATCGATAACATGGTGAAAATTCCCGACAATTTGGCGGAACGTTACGGTTACCTTAGTTGGTCAAATTCCCTTCTTGCCTATCATTCATTTTAAACATTTAGCAGGGTCAATGCAATGAGTTACGATATGTATGTTTTCGAAAAACAATCTATTCCCAGCATTTGTCACGATTCACGGAAAAGACGCGTAATTACTAATCACTGGCGTGCTCTTCGATGTCTATCATTCTACGCTATTCATCGCTTGACAGTTTCCTGATTATTTTTATGTGATTGAATTGTACCTATTATCTTTAGATTTTTGTCATAAAGGTTCTTTAGAAATTGTTATTTAGGTTCGTTGTCGCAAAAGTTTATTCGGATCATTTTATCAAGGTTCTCTTATTATTTTAGCAAAACAAAATTATATTAATAATTATGGGAATATACCTACATTTTTAGTGATCCTATGAAACTTTAAGCGGATGGAATTAGGTGCCATAAAAGTGATTTTTATCAGGACAAGGTAATTGCAAGTAATACTATCTAAAGATTTTTTTTTCTAACTAGTTCCTGGCGATTATGGACTCTTGTTATTTTGTTGGGTTGGGTCATCAAAATTTAACGGTCATAATGTCGTATCTGCCCTTTTAATAACTCTAACAATCATTGGGTAACTAAATTGACATGGGACGTGAATTTAAAAGACCAAAATTTTTAATCGTAATTAACATAATATTTTGGGGTGCTGTCTTTGGCGAGTTGCGCATTTTTTTCTTTTCATCAAATATTTTGGGAATTACGATGTCGTACCTAAATTCTCCGTCTTCATTTTGACTTTACTTAATTAGCCATATTTATTATTACATGATTGAAATATTCTTAATGATCGAGTTAGAAGTGTAGTTTTTATAACAACGATTGGTTACGTACGTTCATCTATTATATGATTAAAATATTTTTTAATAATCGAGTTAGAATTGTAGCTTTTATAACAACGATTTCCGAAACATATCCCCACTCCATTCCCTTTGAGTTGAACCTAGGATAACTGTGTTGATATTATGATTTTATGAGTGCTCACCGAGCTACTCGATGCTCATGATTTTTGCCGATATGTAAAAATCAATTTTAGGTCGAAATTATAGGAAAATGGGTGGTGGTGGAGTAGCCAAAAGACTACTTCCCCTCCTACCGATTTCCCCTATAACGATTATGATTTGACGCTTGGGCCCTGCGTTATTCACGCCAGGACCTTCACGGGCACGGGCTATTGGCAGATAAACTGCTCCTACACAGCCTGAATTGTGTGTATATTTTACTAACTTGCGGTGCGTGAGTGGCTGTGGGCCGAAAAAAATGATGATAGCATTGAACGGAGAAATTCTGGTTTATATTCTATATTTGTCATATACCACATTGCATAAACTTTCTGAGCATAACTTCATAATCATATAACAACATTGCATAAATTTTTCGAGCATAAATTCATAATGAACATCATATAACAATATTCTCTCCCCACGCCGACATCCTAGCAGAGCCCCATTGAGGTTGCGAGGATGCGACGTGGAGAGAAAACTGGTTAAAACTGGTTAAAACTGGTTAAAACTGGTTAAAACTGGTTAAAACTGGTTAAAACTGGTTAAAACTGGTTAAAACTGGTTAAAACTGGTTAAAACTGGTTAAAACTGGTTAAAACTGGTTAAAACTGGTTAAAACTGGTTAAAACTGGTTAAAACTGGTTAAAACTGGTTAAAACTGGTTAAAACTGGTTAAAACTGGTTAAAACTGGTTAAAACTGGTTAAAACTGGTTAAAACTGGTTAAAAACTGGTTAAAACTGGTTAAAACTGGTTAAACTGGTTAAAACTGGTTAAAACTGGTTAAAACTGGTTAAAACTGGTTAAAACTGTTAAAACTGGTTAAAACTGGTTAAAACTGGTTAAAACTGGTTAAAACTGGTTAAAACTGGTTAAAACTGGTTAAAACTGGTTAAAACTGGTTAAAACTGGTTAAAACTGGTTAAAACTGGTTAAAACTGGTTAAAACTGGTTAAAACTGGTTAAAACTGGTTAAAACTGGTTAAAACTGGTTAAAACTGGTTAAAACTGGTTAAAACTGGTTAAAACTGGTTAAACTGGTTAAAACTGGTTAAAACTGTTAAAACTGGTTAAAACTGGTTAAAACTGGTTAAAACTGGTTAAAACTGGTTAAAACTGGTTAAAACTGGTTAAAACTGGTTAAAACTGGTTAAAACTGGTTAAACTGGTTAAAACTGGTTAAAACTGGTTAAAACTGGTTAAAACTGGTTAAAACTGGTTAAAACTGGTTAAACTGGTTAAAACTGGTTAAAACTGGTTAAAACTGGTTAAAACTGGTTAAAACTGGTTAAAACTGGTTAAAACTGGTTAAAACTGGTTAAAACTGGTTAAAACTGGTTAAAACTGGTTAAAACTGGTTAAAACTGGTTAAAACTGGTTAAAACTGGTTAAAAACTGGTTAAAACTGGTTAAAACTGGTTAAAACTGGTTTAAAACTGGTTAAAACTGGTTAAAACTGGTTAAAACTGGTTAAAACTGGTTTAAAACTGGTTAAAACTGGTTAAAACTGGTTAAAACTGGTTAAAACTGGTTAAAACTGGTTAAAACTGGTTAAAACTGGTTAAAACTGGTTAAAACTGGTTAAAACTGGTTAAAACTGGTTAAAACTGGTTAAAAACTGGTTAAAACTGGTTAAAACTGGTTAAAACTGGTTAAAACTGGTTAAAACTGGTTAAAACTGGTTAAAACTGGTTAAAACTGGTTAAAACTGGTTAAAACTGGTTAAAACTGGTTAAAACTGGTTAAAACTGGTTAAAACTGGTTAAAACTGGTTAAAACTGGTTAAAACTGGTTAAAACTGGTTAAAACTGGTTAAAACTGGTTAAAACTGGTTAAAACTGG
This sequence comes from Schmidtea mediterranea, assembly GCA_022537955.1. Taxonomy (NCBI): domain Eukaryota; kingdom Metazoa; phylum Platyhelminthes; order Tricladida; family Dugesiidae; genus Schmidtea; species Schmidtea mediterranea. Next base: position 79,578,247 of record CM039681.1, read on the forward strand.
TTAAAACTGGTTAAAACTGGTTAAAACTTGTTAAAACTGGTTAAAACTGGTTAAAACTGGTTAAAACTGGTTAAAACTGGTTAAAACTGGTTAAAACTGTTAAAACTTGTTAAAACTTGTTAAAACTGGTTAAAACTGGTTAAAACTGGTTAAAACTGGTTAAAACTGGTTTAAACTGGTTAAAACTGGTTAAAACTGGTTAAAACTGGTTAAAACTGGTTAAAACTTGTTAAAACTGGTTAAAATTATGTGAAAATGAATCAGTTTATATACCTATTGTACGACCCTAACCTTGCGTGTTATTTTTTGATTTAGTAAAACAAAATTTGGCCTTGTTATTTCCAAGAATATTCTATTCTTAATTTTATTATTTTTGTAATTTAATTTGACAAATTTTCTCTTGAATTTTTAATTCAATTATTTCTAATTCAAATTTTTTGATTTTTATTTCATTTTCATGAAATTTCGCATTTTTTGAAAATTCTCCAATTCCGGTCAAATTTTAATGTTTTCATGTTATGTTTATGTTTATTTCGTCTGGATCTTGTTGCACTTTGTTATTATTTTAATTTACTTTTATGTTTTATAATTTTATGTTTAATTGTTTCTTTCTCGTATTTTAGCAGGGTTAGATGGTGTTTTAATAGGTTCGATTTTAAACTGCATGTTGTATTTGCGTGTATTTTACTGATTCATTTAAACATTTTCAAGGCCGTTCGTGTTTTGGCCCAACACATGTTTCAACATTCCCATAAGAAAAATATCCCAAAAAATTTAAAATACCTAATATACCATTTTTTTGAAGATTATACTTTTATCAGTAAAAAAACTTTAGATACATATTAGGATATTATCATATTTGAACTTTTCCGTGTGAATACTATCACAACTGAAATACCCCAAATTAAAAATCTCTAAAACTATTTCCCAAATCAAATAGCCTAAAATTTTTAAATTTTTCTAAGACTTTAAATACTTAGTAAAATAAATCTATATAAGTCATTTCAAATTTATATAAATTTCCGTTGGAAATATATAATAGTTAGGTACAAAATATCAATTTAAAAATATTGCATAAATTGACTATGCATTTGTAGAAATTTACTACGAATTAGGTAACAAATGATCAAAAATCTAACTAATACTAATAAAATAAGTAACAATTTCACTTATGATCATATATTTATTTATTAACTAACATATATATATATATATAACTGATTCGCACAATGTTGTATTATCATGATTTATTAATCCAATATTACCACTTTTCCAATATAGATAGTTATCAACCTTATTTTAAATCTTTTTCGCTAATTAACTCAATGGAGAGTCGATTTTGTGAAGCCCACAGTGCAAAATTTAACTTAGCGTTGTTACATCCTTCAAAATTGTGCAAACTGAATCTTCAACAGTTTAAGGATATAATGTGTACTATTAATCAGGTATACCAAACACATTGATAATTTTGAAACTGATGCCTTGAGTTGGTTTGATTTTTGGAAAACGTGAGAATACAAAAGTAGTCAAGATTTCATTGACTTGTTACCTTTTACAAAGTTTTATCTGAGTGTCAGGTATGCCTTACTAGTTTTGCTAGCATTACCAGCAACAACATGTACGATGGAGCAATCGTTCAGCACATTACGTCGGATTAAAACATGACTTAGATCTACAATGTCAGATGAACGTCTGTCTGGCTTTTGCATGTTAAGCGTACACAGAGACAAAATGAACTACAACAAAAACTACTTTATGGACAAAATTGTAGATATGTTTGGTAGCGCTAACAGGCGACTCCAGTTATTATTTAAAGAATAAATTGTTTTTTAAATTTATGTTGTAAAATTTTTTGTTATATACATATATTGTGTTAATACGATTTTTTTTTGCTACAATATGCCCTTCATTACTACAGTGTCCTGTCCGTTCATACAGTAAATTAAAAATACATTAAAACATTATTAAAAAAATTTTGCCCCCCCCCTAGAAAATTTTCTGTGGGCGACCATGGTTATCAAATTAATTGCCAATATTATTGAATAATACTAGTTTATAATTATTTTATTAAAAATTTACTAATGTTTACAATATTTTAGATTGTAAATTTGACTATATTTTCAGAAATTTCTCTAAAGGATATTGAGGTTTGGTTTCACATTTATTGATTAAATTAACAAATTAAATTAAGGTTACTTAGTAAAAGATTAATAGAAATTTAACCTTTTCAATAGTTAATAGGCTTTTGGCATCAAATTTTGATGATATATCTGTACTCAAATTGGATAAATCCTTTAAACATGAATTAGTTGAAGGTTTTTTTTAAACTTGTTTGGATTCAACAAAACTTTGATGAAATTATCGAGTTGTATAATATTTTTAAATGACATTACTCCTACGAAATTAAATATGCTCCATGTTTTCTGGTCACATGTGAAGTACAGACTTGGAGAATATCGGGAGATTATTCAATCTTTTATGGATAATTTGGATAAAATTGAAATAAAAATTATAAATCAATTAGAAGATGCTAGAAAAAAGTATCTTACGGGTTTAATTTGTCAAATTAATAAAGTATCCATTTTATATTTACCTTTTGGACATAAAATCATTTGTTCCTCTTGTTTACAAACCACTACTCGTAACTGTGAAAATTGAGATATAATTCTGTGTTTATCTAATTGTATAAAATAAATTTTCTTTAACTTTTTTCACCAATCGAATTTGATAAAGTTATGATTTCAACTGATTAATAAATGTATTGCTTATTAAATATATGTTTTAAACATAGAATATACTCTGATTTTCATTAAATAGTGACTCTATAAATCAATATTTGTAATCTTAAAGTTTTAAAAATACATATCTAAATATTCATAAAAATACCATAGTTATTTTTTATTTATTTGTTTGTTGATAACTAACAGATATTGCTATCAATTTATATCAAACATGATTTTTAAAATTATATAGAAAATTGTCTAGATCAGGGATTCCCAACCTTGGGTACGCGTACTAGTACTGTTACGGGAATTACTTTACTATATAAAAAAATCTATTACAAATCTGTTTAAAAAATATCGAAAAAGATTGAGCGTGATATTTCTTCTTTAATTAATAATAAACAGGCCAACCTTCTCACTAACTATTGTTTAAGTCATAATTATATTTTATTTATATGTCTAGCAGTAAATATATATATATATATATATATATATATATAAATATATATATATCCCAAGTTACTTTGTTTTATTACAAATCTCCATTGCATTTTATACCCCATTAAAAAAATTAGGTTTACCGGTACACCATCAAATTTTACAGGTACGGTACGATGAAAACGTTTGGAACCCCTGGTCTAGATGTTTTAAAATATATATTTAATACTCTAAGTTAAGCGAGATAACTTATTCATTAGTAAGAAATACTTAAATAATGTTTATTTCACGAACAATTATACTTTAATTATCAATGGTTTTGTTTAATTTACCATAATAACTATATTTATTCATTTATTTATATTTTCTAACAACTATCCATAAATCTGCTATATTTTTATTAAATTTTACTAAATTAACGCTTATCTCTAACACTCATACTTAAACTGCTTTTGTATTTGATATGTTTCTTTAAAATTGACTGGCATTTTTAACTACATTTCAACAAACTTGGTTAATAATATCTCAAATAACTATATATTTTAAACAGTCTTAGATTATTTATCCTTTGATTTACTAAATTTATCCAAAATGATCATGTATTTCTAATAAATATTAGTAGATTGCTGATGAAATTTCATAAATGTTATCCAAAATATTTATGTATTTCTATCAAAATACATTTATTGTCTAAGAAATTAATAAATTTACTTTAAATATTATTATATTTCAATCTAAATTGTTTAATGATACTCCAATATCTCTATTCCTTACTAAATTATCTAAGAATTTGATAAATATTACTTAAAATAACTATGCATTATCTAAGAAATTGTAAATGATATACAACTTTCCATATTTTTTTCTATCTAATATATGTATGTTGTTAAATGTTGTCTAGACCTGATTTCCGTAACATATATTTAAAATGCAAATAAATTATTTAAAAACTCTGATTGATATATCTATTAATATATTTAGAAATGAAATATAGAATTAAAACTATGAATGTTAAGTTAAATATTTGATTAAATAAATGATAATTAATATAACTATGTATTATGATTTTATTTAAAATAATATTCTATCAGGTATTGTGCTCCACAAGTTGCGATATTAAACACATATGAATAAATGTTATAGAATTCTTTCATATAAAAAATTCTATGGTTACATGTTGTGCCAAAAATGTTAGAAATTACGAATTTTATCAATTATATAGTTGTACGGATAATAGTACCTGTTTTGTGAGAAATAATTTATGTATTAAAAGATAAGGCTAATAAAAAACTTTTCGTACGATATATTTCGACAGCATAACTGTCATCTTCAGGTACACAAAACCAACTAAAAATATTATGAATTAACTATTAATTTAAACAAATTATATTTTATTAATTTAATTTTGTAATAAATAAATATTTAAAAAAATATATTCAACTAACTTTTAACTAATTTAAAATTTTATTTGTATACATATTATAATTTGTATTTATATTATAATTTTTTTAAAAAAATGTAATTTAAAAATTCAATTATTTTAATAATATTAAACAAAAAAGTTTTTTTTAAAAAACAATACATAAACATGATTTAACATACTTAAACTATTTAAAAACATTCAAAACATTCGTAGTCACAGCACTTTGCACATTAATCTTTGGATCCAATGACCTTATCAACAATGCTTCACATATCACGCATTCCCAATAATTATTAAAACTTTTCAACAAAATTCTAAAATCAGACATTCCTATTTCACTTTTACAGCCTCTATTGTGCTCACTAATATTGATCAAACCCTTCAATCGACAATGCTCTAGAACTCGAGTACAGAGATGACGGGAAGTCTCTCCAATGTATGTGGCATTACACCCATTACATGTAAATTCATAAACGAGATCAGAACACAATCTAACCGGAGTTTTTGATTTATTAATAAACATATTGCGTACCTTACACGAATTAGAAACGATCTTATATTCTAAATTTCCTATCTGTTTACTTAACTTCCTTTTATAATTTGTAAAGCCTTTAGAGTACGGCAATACTAACATATATTTAGGCTCAATTTTTTTATATCCATTTTTACTATTATTTAGATCAACACTCAATTCACACCCATTTGACAAATTACACTTAGACTTTCCAAAACATGAATCCTTAGGATTTGTAATCTATTTGTCAACAGTCTCTTTTATCATCAAAAATAAAAATGATTTAGAACACCCATTTTTTATCAACAACTCAACCAATTTATCAACACTTTTTACCGAATTAGCAAAAGTAGAAGATAAAGACCATGAACGATAAATCAATCCTTTCACCATATTTCTCTTATACTTAAATTCACGAGACAGTTATGCTGTTGAAATATATCGTACGAAAAGTTTTTTATTGGCGTTATCTTTTAATTAAATCGTTGCCAAATTTATTTAATTATTAATTTATGTATTACTTGTTGAATTATGAAAAATGTATTGTAAAATTTAGATTAAAAAAATAATAAAAAATATTAAATAAAATAAAAATAAAATATATAAATAAAAATACTTAAAATTTCTTTATTTTAAATTAAATTAATTTGAGAAGCTAAAAAATTTATTAACCTTTACGTAAAAAATAAGTATATCTCTGTATGCAATAAGTCACGTTGGACTTCAATAATAAACGTGATTATTGGATAATTTAATATATGGTCATGTCTGGTTATCTGATATTTGTTAACCAATGAAATAGTATAAATAGGTGGTTCAAAACATTAATTAAATACAACTACAATGGATCGTCAAAATAAAGGTGTTTTTCATTTAAAATATTGTGTTTTATATTTAATATTTATTTAGGTACCTTTAAAAGAAAGACCGTTGATGATGATAAAGAAAAGAATGAAAAACGGAAATTTAAAGATGGCAATTTGTCTTAGGATAATTTATTTTTTGTTAGAGTGGATACAAAAAAACCTGTTGAATTTTTCAATACAACTTAAATTTAAAGTAATTTGATTAAATTTTAATTATTTATTTATTGTTTGGAATAAGTAACTTTGGAAATATGTTTTTACAATGTTAGATTCGCAAAAATTAAGTTTGATGATAAAATGATATTAGACCTATTTTTCAGTAGAATTCATGAAGATATTCAATAGGATGAATATAATATGTATGTCAAATGTGATTTGAAATATATTGCTAATGAAGATAGAATAACAAAGATTAACTGCATGTCCTCATTCAATGATATAATGTATGCGTTTTAAGTTGATTTATGCATAGAACTGTTATTCAAAGAATTTTAAGTCTAAGATGTTTGTTACTGAAACAACCAAGCTTAAATAAACGGATCTGTTCTGGAGGTGAAACTAGTTTTCAGGTGATTTTGTATAGAGTTGTTGTTCAATAAAACAAAAACTTGTAGGTTTTGATGATTTTATTGATTTTAAACGGTTCCTTAGTGAAAAGTATGTGTGTTAAAATTTTATATATATATATATTCTCGTGACCTACATAAAATTTAGGTTTGACCTAGATATTCTTTCTAGAAGGGGGTGTCCTGGAGGTTACACATTCTATTACTACAGTGTAGTGATTTATTTTTAGATCATTTTTAATTTGTTTCACTTTACTATTGTAAAATTATTTACCCAAATCAATTTGTAAATTATCAGGGGGGCCATCTTTGAGCCATCTCATCAGCCGTTTTTGACTTGACAAGAATACCCCTTGCATATAGACTGAAAAATCATACTTATTACGATTATCATTTGTGTTAATTCAGTTTAACAATTTTAAAATGAATACTCTTATAGAAAATGGTAAATTTTAATTAATGGTTTTAATTTTTAATATTTTTTTAGAAAGTTATTGTCAATTTTAATCGGAAAGATGGAAGAATTATCCGAATATCTGTTTGGAACTGATATACCGTGAGCTGGAGATCATCCCGTTTATAATTATCCTCGCAACTGGAATCGATTTGGATGAAATTCTACTAAAACATCTGAATACAATCGACGAAGTTTACCAATTGTCGAAAATCTTGGAGTTTGCGTTTACTAGTGCGATGCCTGCCTAGATCGTCTTCACATCCATCTCAATTGGGTGTAACATACAGAACTAAGAAAATATCACTTTTGTTGTATTGTAGATCAATAATATGTTTTTATATTAGTGTTTTATTGTTTTGTTGTTTTTTTATATAAATAAGTTGCAGTAAAATAATCAGTTTTTAAAATATAAATTGAACTTTTTGAACCTTTTTATAGTGTTTTAAACAGTATTAAGAGTATTAAACAGTATTAGTAATAAGTTGTTTTATAATATTAAAGTATTGACAATAAGTTTTATTAAAACATGCAACACATGTGTACCTTAAACAAAGAAAGTGCAGCATAGATGCTTAATTCTGATTGGTCGACCTTTCGAATAAATACTTAATGTTCATTGAGATTAGTCATAATTTCATAATGACGAAGAAAAAAATAACGAAAAAAATATTTTTGAGAAATAAATAAATATACAACCAGTTTCATAATTACAAAATGTATTTTCTAAAGGATCCATTGAAAATCAGGCTGTCACAACCGGTGAAGTTATGCAAAACCTCATATCCCAATCTCATGGCAACTTTGTCAACTGAAGATGTTAAGATTTATGAAAATAAAAACAATATCCAAGTGACTACAGTGTTTTTCATTGTTCGTCAAGCTAGATTTTATGGTGGTTTTTAAGAAATCAAGTGCAAAAAGAATGAAAACTGTCCCAATAAAGATTCAAGGATTCAAAGTTAACCAGAAAAACATATATATTCTCCAATATGGCGATTTTTAAATATTAATAATAATAAAAAATAATATGTTAAAAATATTTGAAAGATTTTATAAAATGACCCTTACACATATGCACGCTCACAGAAAATTGGTAGAAAATACATGATTAACAAAGGAAATTGCAATACAAATTCGAGTTTAATAAAGACATGTGCAAAAATCAATTTATTAGGTAAAAGTGCAAGTTTTTGAAAATAATAATAATAATATAATAATAATAATAATAATAATGTTAACAATATATCAGATAAGTGAATAACAAAATAAGCCCTTGCTGCGAAGTATTAATTATATTGTTGAAAAACATTTCGATTATTAAATAATCCTCTTCAGTTTCTTTTGGAACTATTATATACAATGAGAAAATGCCGAAATACCTTCTGATTTTCATTAAAACTAACTTTTTTGCTTTTTGATTTTTTATATTTAACTTTAAAACATTTTAAACCTAAAATTTTAAAAATTTTAAATTTAGATATTTTTTATAAAATATACAATTTAAAATTAAAAAAGAAATTTTTGCTCTCTTTTTTGTTTTTTTTTTGAATGTAACATTTATTAATTTATTCTTTATAAACATTAATTTTTAAAAAATTTTTAAAATGTTTTCCTATTACTTATAACTGCAGAAGAAATATTTCATATATCAATAAAGCTCATCCGGATATAAAGTTTGAAATAGAATAACCGGACTAAAATGAATTGCTCAATTTACTAGATTTAAGAATCAAAATAGATGTAGACACACCAACCTATGGATTCTACAAGAAATCAGCTGTCAAAGAAATATTTATGCACTAAATCAGTGACTCGATCGACTTCATGATCCGGAATGAGCTCAATCACACTGGCTTTCCAATTCATATATCACACAAATCTTGGACACTGAGGCAAGCACTGGCAAACGACACAAAAAAAATTAAATTTGCACAATGGAAAATTGCCAGACACCAAAAAAGGCGCCCGGACTTTACCGCCATTGAAAATACCGCCGTGACATAACCGCCTCTGATATAAGCGCTGCTGTTAAACGCCAACAATACCGCCGCCGACATAAGCGCCGGAAACCAAAATAAATATCGACGATCCATCGGTATATAAATTATGCCAACAATTTATTAAAGAACAAGACCACATAGAAATTTTAGTGCGAAGGTATGATGAAGGCTTCAGACAATAAAGTGCTTCAAAGTGTAAATACGTTAAGTTAAATGAAAGGCTACGAGTTTTAATGCCTTTATATGATAGTGATAATATAAGTAAAATAGAATATTTAAGAAGGGTGTCACGTAATATCGAAATTTAAGTTATATATATTTTTAATTGTTTTTAAAGAAAAATATTGTCTGTATTATTTTATCGCATAATTACACATTTTTTGTATTATGTACATTTATTTGTATATTGTAGTTTTTCAAATAAAAACCTTGCAAAGAAATATACATTGGAAGTACACTAACGAACCTAAACCAAAGAATTAAAGAACACCTGGACCCTGCTGTAAAATCCTCGGTGCACAGTTATCTCCAACAATACCAACCAAGGAAAGAAATAAAAATTATTTCAATCAAAATTTTCGCCGGAGATAATATCCAAAAATATCTCAGATTCAAAGAGCCAATTCTTATCTTAGATAAACATTCATCAATAAACACCGAAGAAGAAATCAGTGAAATCGCCAGTCTGATTTCCTGCAAACTCTAATACTTGAACTTAAAGATTAAAACAATTTTATAGCAAAAAATAAAACAGTTGGGGTATTACGAAAAAGCAAGGTAAAATCAATAAAACACCAAAATGATAAAAGTGCAACATTATTCTGAACATCACATTTTGGATAGAAGGGCATTTCGTAAACTTCTTGCAGTACTCTGAATGTTTTACAAATTATAAAAGGAAGTTAAGTAAACAGATGGGAAATTTAGAATATAAGATCGTTTCTAATTCGTGTAAGGTACGCAATATGTTTATTAATAAATCAAAAACTCTGGTTGGATTGTGTTCTGATCTCGTTTATGAATTTACATGTAATGGGTGTAATGCCACATACATTGGAGAGACTTCCCGTCATCTCTGTACTCGAGTTCTAGAGCATTGTCGATTGAAGGGTTTGATCAATATTAGTGAGCACAATAGAGGCTGTAAAAGTGAAATAGGAATGTCTGATTTTAGAATTTTGTTGAAAAGTTTTAATAATTATTGGGAACGCGTGATATGTGAAGCATTGTTGATAAGGTCATTGGATCCAAAGATTAATGTGCAAAGTGCTGTGACTACGAATGTTTTGAATGTTTTTAAATAGTTTAAGTATGTTAAATCATGTTTATGTATTGTTTTTTAAAAAAAACTTTTTTGTTTAATATTATTAAAATAATTGAAATTTTAAATTACATTAATTTTTTTAAAAGGTATAATATAAATGAAATTTTAAATTAATTTAAAGTTATTAGAATATATTTTATAAATATTTATTTATTACAAAATTAAATTAATAAAATATAATTTGTTTAAATTAAATGTTAATTCATAATATTTTTAGTTGGTTTTGAGTACCTGAAGATGATAGTTATGCTATCGAAATATATAGTACGAAAAGTTTTTTATTGGCGTTATCTTTTAATTAAATCGTTGCCAAATTTATTTAATTATTTATTTATTAATTAAAAAATTTACGAAATTCGAAAGTAGTATTGATCGGGGGGAATTAGTATGGTTGAACGCAAATTGAGAGACGAGTCCAGAAATAATAATAAAAATTTAGTGAGGAGTCACTACAAAATAATATAAGACAAAAATCAAATTAATTTAAAAACATAAATTACTAATGGGAAGCCCGAGAGATGAGAAAAACCCGGCGTGTAGACGGAATAAAAGAAAAGTTTAAATTGGTCTAAACAATATTAAATGGGCGCCACTGATCTATGGGGAGGTAATTATTTCCTAATTTGTAATTTAGTAATGTAGCAAACGTTGTTGACAAATGTCGGCTAAGGTGGTCTGTGGGAAGTAATTATTTTTAATAATTTAGTATGGCAGCAAATGTTGTTGACAATTGTCTGAAAACAGTCTGAGCAGGAGTATAAAAGGAAAAAGGAAAAACACGAAATGAACAGTGGTCGAAGCAGACGAGTAGTCTAGTCAGGTCAAACTTTATCTATCAAAAAAGGTGATTATCCATTGGATAACCTACCTTAAGGTAATAAAATTTAATATGTGGTTGAAGGGTGCAAATAAATCACAAATTGTAATTACAAAAAATTCAAATAAATTGTATTGAGGAGCAAGAGAGGACCGACTTTCAATAATAATAACCCAACAAAATTTTCAGGAATGAGAATCAGAGTAGAATTGTATTCAGGTCTTGAAGTTGTTTTAAAAAATTAAAGTTTATAAAGATTAAATTAATAAATGTTAAATTCAACAAAAACAATGAACAGTGGAAAAAATTTTTTTTAATTTAAAATTGTATATTTTATAAAAAAGTTTTAAACTTCTAATTTTTAAAATTTTAGGTTTTAAATGTATTGAGGATACCTAAATAATGAAATAATTAAATAATTAATAAACATGTAAAATGATTGGGGGAAACAATGAGAAATGAGTAAGATGTGGTTCTGGAGCCTCATAAAAAGAGAATGAAAAAGAAATGTTGAACAAAAGAGAAAGGAATAAGAGAAAATCAATAAAAACAGACAATTAAATCAAAGAAGGTCATTTATAATTAACAAGTGCAAATTTTGGAAAACAAAAACAAAAGCAAAATTTGCACGTTATCTCGAAAGACCTTTCGATATAAAGGAAGAAATATTGTTTGAAAATCCGGGAAAGGGCATCTCGAAAAAAATTAGTTATCTGGACAGATGTCAGTGATTATGGAGGCCCAAAAGGAATTAGCGTTAAAAGATATCAGAAATTCTATTCGACATTAGTAAGTGTTATTGGATGATGGAGTATAAAAAGGAAGCGCAATTGAAATCAGAGACACAAAAAATAAGACAAAACTTGCGAAAGACAAAAACTACGAAAGACAAAAATTGCGAGAGACAACTTTGTATCTTATATAAGTAAAAACACAAACACTGATTTCAAAAATTTTATTTGATGATAACAGATACATGTACACAATAAAATAAGTTTCACTTTTTAAAAAAAATTAATTAAGGATTCAGTGTATTGGTTTACGTGATGTTTCCTGTGCTAACTATATATGCAGTAGCTTGAGCTAAGCTATGTAATCTTTGTAATATAAATTTCTGAATTTGCAACTCTTCTAAGATACAAATTGTTTAGGATGATTTGACTAAAATGACTGGGGCTTATATAGTTTTTTATGGTCATTCATTTCAAGTGGTAATGACCTTCAAATGTCAGTAATGTTTGTTTTTCATAAACAATTTTCTATTTTTAAAAGTGCAGAAAACAACTTCTATTTTTAGGGTTATCTTCATTTCCAGTATCCCTGGTGTTATAAATATAAAAGTTGATGTCCATATATCGCAAATTGATGTTCTATATCTTTTAAGTCATTCATTTATAATGATTATAATTTTTTTGATATTTTTTGTTTGAATTAAAGCATATTATTATGTTTATCGTATTATCATTTTCTACTATTATTCCTACTATTAATTATTATCATTGTTACTACCACTACTGTCATTTCTATTATTATACTATTACTATCATTATTATTACTGTTTCTATCATTATTTATATTATTATATTATTATTGATATCCCTATTGTTACTATATTATTATTATTTCTGTTATTATTATATAGTTATAATCATTACTATTATAACAACAACCATTATTATAATTATAACAATCAATATTATTATTATTATTATTATTATTATTATTATTATTATTATTATTATTATTATTATTATCATTATTATTATTATTGAACAACGTAAATAAAGCACTTAGAGTGCTATGACGCCTTGTATCAATAATCTGTTTTTATTTAAAAGACAAAAACAAATTAACCCTTAGAGGGGATTAATTAATTAATTTATTTATTTATATTTATTTTAATATGTATGGGAAGATTATTAGGTCTTTTATTCATTATTATAATCTATGCTGTTGCTCATAAATCAACAATCACAAAAATATATTGACAACAATAATAAAAGATATATATATCGATAAACTACAATATTATCATAACAACACAATATATCAATAATTAAATTATCATAAATTGTCATTTGAATTGTCATTTTGAATTGTCATTTGAATTGTCATTTGAATTGTCATTATCGTTGCTATCACCATTATAATAAAATATATACACAGTTTTCACAGGATTGTCATAATTAATGGTTATTGATTTATATCGAATTGTTACATATTGAAATCGTTGTTGCTATCATCGTATTGTCATCATCAATTGTCATCGTCCACCATTTGATCAACATATATGTTTATTCCAATATTTATTGACTCCTATTATATAATGTTTTAATTTTAGATCTTTCATGATTCGCCCATCTTTCAACACTTCTATCAACACAATGACTCGTCGCTTCAGGGATGATTTATTCCTTCTTGATCCAAAGAGCGCCCTTCAAACTACTACTAAATTCAAAGTTTCAAAAATCAATAAATAAAACTCCAGTTGAACTAGTTTTTGGGAAATAGATTTTTCTTGACTGGATAGGCAAAGAATTAAAGCAAACAGAAAATGTCAATAATAACAGTGATAGAATATTCAAATTGGAAGACTAGGTATTAGTGAAGGATGATGTTAGAATTAAAAATGGTAATAGATATGAAGGTCCAGGAAAGATTAATGAACAAAGGCATGAGAGAAGCTTTGAGGTAGAGAGAGAATAGAAAATTCAAGATAAAAAACAGAGCGGCTGAAATCTTTTTAAAAGAGCGGAATGTAAAGTAATATTTTAAATTAAATAAATCTAGAAATTCAAATTCAAAAATACACTAATTGTGTGTTTTTGTGTTGTTGTGGAATGTTGAAAATCTACTGAGCGTATTTATATATCATAAAATCTCCTTAAGAAGATTTTGTTTTATCTAACGTTAACTAACGATTTTTAAAAATAAATATTTTAGTTTATGCAATTTGAAATTAGGATGAAAAAATATTTGTATGGAGTTATCAGGTAGCAACCATATTGTTTCAAAATTTTCACCACCCAGAAACACACCATACGTAAAAATTTTCTAATTATTTTAATCAACTTCCTATTGATTAATTAAATAAACCTGTTATTTGACCTAACCCTAAATGATTTTTGTATTTTATTTTTAAACTTTATATTTTATAATCTAAATTCTATTTCAGAGAGTCACAACCTGCTGACAAATCACAACGAAAATTTCGATTATTTTTTAAAATTTATGTAATAATTTTTAAGGTTATTTTATTTTTCATATATTTACCTCCCTAAATTTTAAAAATCTAACTTGAGGAATTTGGTTTAATTTTAAAGACTTGTTTTAATAACACATTTTTATCATTTGGGGTCACGAAGCAAAAAATGTTATGGAACACTAGTAAATAATATAAAATAATATTAAAAAATAACAATAATAAATGATAATAGCTAGAGTAATAGAAATCAAGAGCATTTATTAAATGTTTATAACAATAATTAGAAGAGGATAATAAAAATTATATAAAAATATGATTCATAGAAAGTTCACATCGCTTGTAAAGGTTTAGCATATTGACGTGGGAACAAGGAGAACGCGATGTAGAGTACAAACTCATAGAATAATGTCAATAGCAACACGATCAGCAGAATTATTCTGGCCCATAATACTGAATCATAGATGCCCTAATATCTGATTATTTACATCCTAACAGAAACTGATGCTTACCGAGCTCACTGAGACCACGTCATTCTGTTTGTATAATGGAATAAAAATTAAGGCCAAAGTTATCGATCCAACAACCAGCAGTACTGGAATTATAAGCCACTTGTGGTTTCTAATTTTATGCTTAATTAAAATCCAATATTTTATAATATAAATCGCACCCTTTGTTACTTGTGAATAAAAATAAACATGCAAATAATGCAACAGTCCACAAAACTGCGAGAATAACAATACCGGATCCGATTGCCATGTAATCAGCAGTAAAATTAATAAATGAATAATTAAATAATAGAAACAATCAATTAATTTATGAAAAAATTTCGAGAAAATGAAATTTTAAATTAATTATTAGTAATAAACGCAAAAGTTTATTGTTAACAAATTGACATGGTTTTGACAATTATTTAAAATACGGTTGTTTGTTACTATATTAAGTTAAAATTTAAAACAAATGATAAAAATAAAATAATTGTTTTATGAAAAATAACTTTTATTATTTAATAAACTATACATTTAAAGTTCATAGAAAAGTAGATAAAACTTATTTAAAAAATTGAGTCAGAAAAAAACTACTTTATTCATTTACTAAGTTTATTTTTTACTTTTAAAATAAAATCAACATAAGACCTAAAAAATTTTAAAAGAAATTATTGTCAGGACCTATCTTAAATTTAGACACATAAATTTATTTATTTTTAATTTATTTGAGCAAACTTATAAATTTTATGACAATTTTTTAATTTGCATTTTTAATGACAACTGAGGTAAAAAGTGAAACTACTTTCAGATTTTTTATTCTTCTAAATCTAAATATATAAATTCATATAAATAAATTTACTATAATTGCTATTTTGAATAGTTCGATAAATTTTAACCTGTTAACCGGACATGACGCATAAATACGTTTCATGTAAATATTAGTGACAATGGGTAGGACGCATAAAAGCATCCTCAAAATGTATATGGTGTCACAAAACCGACTGGACGTTTATTTTAGTCCTGCTCTTTTGTGAGTAATGTTTCAGTATCTTTTAATTAGTTGTAAGCATGGATTAAAAAATTTGAAATTAGAAATTAAATGTATCGGGCATGAAGTATAAATCCGTCTTTGTGAATAAGCGAGCACCCGTTGCAAGTTACATAATTGCAGAGGGGGCCGCCCGGTTAAAAGAATAATCTGATAAATTTAAATAAATGAATTAATTTAATAATAACAATTATAGTAATTCATGACATTCTTCTCATACGTTTTGTTATCGGCTAGATTTATTAGACTCCTTTCCTCCATTGTAATCGTGTCTTCATTTTTGCAAAATTCTGTTCCAATGTTTTATTTTGAACCTGTTTCTTTTGTATTTGATTATTCTGGGTTTTGTAACTCCGGAATTATTATTTTTTCTGGTGTTTTGGAAGGTTGATCTAATTTATTATTATAAAGTGCTAGATAGTGAGTTGATACATCGGTCATTCCTTTCTCAAATTGCACTTGGCAAAGATATTTCTTCCGATAAATTTTACTTTTAAATTTATCTGAATTCCATTAATTGACATCAATTGAAAAAAATTCCTAAAACCCAAAGAAAATTAATTACAAATAACCTTTTTTTAATGTTGATAAAAGTATTATTTAAGACCTTTACGAGATCACAATCCAAGCCTTAAAATTTACTTTATTCAAAAATTTACTTACCAGTCATGTTGAAAATAGTTAATACATAAACTGTGTAATATCTGTATTCAGATGTTTATTCAAACTTCTATTGTAGAAGATGTTAATGAACTGGAAGAGGTGTAGTTGAAAATTTAGTCCCTATATCACGCGAAATATTAATAATACGCATTTTATTGTCATTTGGTTCAAGTTGACTTCTTCCAAATTCGAGGGGCATTTTGAACAAGTAGATGGTTATGTCACAGCTATATCATGTCACAGCTGGACCACATACCCTCCCGGGGTAAAAAAAAATTTCGAAGTCTAAAAGTACAAATTTTTTCTAAAAGTACAAAATTTTTTGTAAAACAAAGACAATGACTCATTCAAGGTCATTGAATCTTTAGCACCTAAAAGACTATACCACTTGGGTCTTAAGAAAACCCATTCCTTATACCCGATACCTTTACTCTCGTCTTTAAATTTTCCTATCACTGAATCTAATTTCCTCGAGTACAAGGAATGTGCTGGGTTGTAATTTGAGGTATCTAAAAGGTTGTCTCTTATCATTGCCGGCAAAAGAGTGTCTAGCCTACAGTGCTTAACCTCAAGGAAAAATGAATCCGTGTCGCCGGCAACGATATTTATTTCGCAATTAAATTCATTACCTTATTTTGCTAATTCCTTATATTGTAGTTCGTACATTCTAAGTTTAGACAGGTCTAGAACTGATTGTCCAATGTAACTAGGCCTATCTTAACATATGGAATCCTTATTCAGATGAGCAGCAATCAGATTATCATCAATTACGATAGATTTTCCGAAAGTCGGCTTTGAGGCATATACAATCATCTTTTCATCAGAATTGCATAGCCTCAAATTCATCCGTTTTTTAAGGTTTTCGACAGACTTTCCATAGAAACTATTATTATAAAGTTTAAACAAGTCCCTATATAGCTCTTAATTTGGTGTTTTTGTCTATTTATGCATGAAATATAGGTGCTTGCTTAAATTTAATTGCACGATGAACTTTAACAACCTTCACGCCGAGAGAAAGATAAAGCTTGAGAAGCCGCCAATTAAGAACATGGTTCTTCATAGGCCAATGCTTGAGCATCAACTTCTCAACGTTAGAATTCGGTGGACACATCTTTTCTGGACCAAATCATTCAAAAAATCATGCACACAATGAGGAATCTCGATATCAACCTCCAATTTATAACCATATGGAAGAGTTTCAATATCCTCAACATTCATGCACTCATTCAATACATCATCCAAACCATCATACACCCAAACAAAATCTGCATACGGAAGATATTGGCTAAGAGCCCAACCATACAAATTATTTATATCTATGTACAAGAATTCTGTATCCTCAGAACTTGAGACATAGTGCTTGTTAACAAATCTTAACCCACGCCGTATTCCTCCCTCATAGAAATTAAACATTTCCATGTCCTGCAGAACTTCTATGGGTTCCTAGACTATTATAAGCAATTGCTTTTGCTCGAAATTGCTGAAAATAATCTGCAAGGAGGAATACGTCTAATTTTAAGTAGGTTAACATATAATCTAACATTGTCTCGCAATTTTGCTGTGTCCAAATTTGTTGGGCTGTAGCGTATTCATAAGCAGATACAGAACCCCAAATAGGAGGCAATTCAGTCGTCGATTCAAGAACCTCAAGAGATATCGCAAAGTCATAACGAAAAATAGCCTTGGCTTTAACAATTGCACCTCAAAAACAGAATCAGTTAAAGGCAAATCAGTAAGTGTCTTAACCGCTTTTGCTAAAGATGAATTAAAAAATTGCATGCTGCCTATAAAACGAACAGGAAATTTATTAATGTACGCGATGAGGAAGATAAATTTTTCAGAAGTTGTCGGAATAATATTTCATTCCCAAGAAGAAAAATTATTTAAACCATACTTTAAAATATGAT
This sequence comes from Schmidtea mediterranea, assembly GCA_022537955.1. NCBI lineage: Eukaryota > Metazoa > Platyhelminthes > Tricladida > Dugesiidae > Schmidtea > Schmidtea mediterranea. Next base: position 79,596,683 of record CM039681.1, read on the forward strand.
GGAGATCATATCCCCTCAAATTGTGAAAAACCACAGGTAATTGTTTCTGGATTCAACGAGAAACATTACACTTCCTACAAGCAGCCCCTAAATACTTACCTGAGAAATGACAATGATCCTTAACTTTATCCCTAATAAACTTTTTACACAAATAACAAGTGCGACATTCCTTGAACTCCCGTTCCTCATTGAAAGATAGTGGTCCTATAGTTTTTTGACAATGAACCTCGTAATATGGCAAGACGATCGAAAGAGCGATTTCATCAATCTTTTTCAAAAACGCCAAAACGCAATCATCGCCAATAAAATTATAATATTGTTTTGTATTTGTATAGTTATTAATTAATAGTAGACCTGTTGCTAACGGCATGTGTATTTGATGATGCCTTATATCCAGTGGTAAAATTGATTCAAAATCCGCATAAATTAAGAATGGCGAAGTAACATTTTTTGCATAATTAGAAAATTTTAAATATTTATTTTTAGGAAACGTATAAAGGGTAGTGCCTGTTTGATTTTTAATGCACAAGGAAACATGGGTAACTCAGATAGTGGTCCTATAACTCAGATCTTTCAGATATTTTCAATTTAATGTGTACATTAACACATGGGAGTAAATATTTCGGTTGATCCATAAAATAAAGTTGCAATGATGAGCACATCGTAAATAATTTCGAACCCTTAATCCACTTTTTTCTATCGTCATCACTACCATAACACATAGGAGTTAACCATGTATTTTTAGTATCGCTTTTGTAATTTATAATAGTTTCTATTAGAGCTTTGTGAATATATGTACTGTTACCACCCTCAATCTTGATATTATTACATCCGAGTACTGCATTTTTAAAAAGTGTATGAAATAAGCAATTATTTGGTATTACATCACATGGTTTACCCAACGGTTTTCTATCTTTATCTACAACTTTGATCTGAGCAGTTAACAATGTATCGTTCAAATCTAGATATTCAGTTTAGGAACCATTAATATAAAATTCAATATCAGTTCTACTATCCATAATAGAATTCATCGGAAATACTTCTTCAAAGGCCCCCATTTCAATTACTGCTTGGGGAGACGGTCTATCAAATAAACACAATTCAGATTTACCACAAATCATTTTTGAAATATAGTTCCATGTCCTTTCATTCGTTTGTTTATATGTTTATGATGTCTTTTACGTTTATGAGCTGGTGTCGGTGTGTGTTTTTGAAACATACCTGCAACACTAGGTAGAACTTTCCCTAACTCGGATAATGCATTTGATTTCAGAGATGGTAATATTTTCTGCTCATTCATTATCACATCTTTAGCAGTTTTCATACCAAAACTACCAAGGCGTTTAAGAATAGGAAGTTCAAATCTACCAAGAGTTCTCAACCATCCTGATCCATACTGTTTACCAATAAAATATGGTAATTCTCCACCACTTTGGCTACCACTACACATACTAATAATATCGTTATTGGCCATCTAATTTACGAAAATGTAATGTCAAATGAGTTTTTGTATCTTTACTAAATTCAATAAATTTACCGCTATCATCACGAATATTTATTTCTATATTGTTTATACATGATGTTGATACCGGTAAGTACATGGGATTATCGATATTTAAATTGACAAATTCATCCTGGCCATGTTTATCAACCCAAATAGATTTCAATAGAGGAACCAAAGAATCACCAACAAATATAGGATCGATGATGTTAGTTTATATATACATTTGTCTATGAAGTTTAATTATTTTTGGTTTACTTACACAAAAAGCACTTTCCCGATATGTTTGCTTATCTAACCCCAATGTATTAGCCAAATTGTTATCAAATGTAACTTCACAAATGTTATTATTCAGACTGAATTTACATAATCCATCTTTAACAAATTCAATAGTTTTAAATACAATTAAACAATTGAATGAAATATATTTATGTAACTCTTCAAGTGTTTCAATATATAAATCTTTAGTATATGTAAATGTATCTTCCACCTCATTAATATATGATACAGTTATTTTGATGTGTTCATTCACAGGGCCGACATAAATAAAAGTTTTGAAACGTAATAGGTATTCACTTCCAGGAACAACAATATTAAACTTATCACTACCCATTCGCTTGGCATCCTCAATACTTTCAAACTTTATTGTAAATGGGCTAAAATCACAACTAAAATTCAATCCATCTTTGAAAAACATGGCACTATTTTCATCTAAAATTTGATACGGAATATGACAATATCGATCAATATTATTGATTGAGAAAATACCACTACATGTTTTGGGAACACACTTCTTGTAACTGTTTTTACAATGACTATAAAATGGGAATGTATTGTACACAAATGTAAAGCCTTGTAAAGCAACTTCCCAATTTCCATGTAAATAAATGGGATTTTAAAGATCAACCATAAATTTACTTGCTTGATTTTCCGGATGGATTAGTGGGCAACTATTGCTCGGTAAAATAGTATAGAAACTCAATTTATTAGGTATTTTGATGATATCCATGAAGGTTTTTGATTTCCGTGCCATTTGACATAGTATTGTTTATCCTTACCCACCTTTTTAGTTTTCAATATTTTCTGAATTCTGAACACTGTAGGTTTGGAAATAATTTGTAATTCCTGTTCATAGAATTTTCCCTGTATTAAATTGTTGACACTGTCTTTAATAACATACATTACAGGACTCTGTTTAGTATTAATTTTTGTAATTTGAAATACTTCATCACTCCAATTACTATCGAAATTTTTGATGAAAGGTGAAGCATATATTTTACTAATTCTAACGTAAGGTTTTCGATGTTTATTCAACAATAGTTTCTTAAATTTACTGATTTTAATTTTACCTCTGACTACTTTTAGTAGAATTTTGAGTAAATCATCGACAACAAAATTTGGAAATTATTGTAAAATAGACATTCTTTTCATACTCGATGCCTTTAACAGTGCATTAAAATATGGGAAACTCCTATGATTTTTTACAATTTTAACTTTTTTATTCTCCTTTTAATATGGTTTTTCGAAATTAAATTCATTGAGGAGACATTCTCGGTTATTAGTTTTTTAGATGGTGTATAACTTGTTTAAGGTGGAACATTTTCAGTCTTTATTTTCTTTTTAATACTTTGTCTAAGTTTTCTGACGTTTTTAAGTCTGTATTTCATAAATATTCTCTTTTTTCCATACACAACCCAGCGGTGTATTCCATGATGAATTTCATTTGTTAATGCCATTTTCAAATAGATTCTTTAATGCCTCCTCAATCTTTGGTTTCAAATGTCTTCGTAGCTTGATATTTATTGGATTTCCGCGTATATCAATTTTATGTTTCAAGGTTGTTGTGAGTTCGATGTAATATTTGTTTGCCATAAAAAACATTCTGGTTATTCTTTATAATTCTTTTTTAATTCTTTTTTTGGTCTGTTGAATCTTTCTGTTCGTGTTATAGTCTTCCCAAAGTTTTCTTTGATATTACATATGTATTCATCATTCGTTGATATTATCTCCTTGCGCGGCCATTGTATTTGCATTTCAAATTTTTTCCACAGCTCTATAGGTTCAATCACTTCTGGCGTTATGTAGTTTACAACGGTTAACCTTACCACCTTACCTATTTACATTATTTCAACACATATCAACACTTTACCTTTTGTTTCCAATTCATCATCCTTTGCACATCTTACGATAATTGCCGTCTTCAGAAGTTATATATTATTAATTTTTTTGTATAGTTTCAAGCTTATTACGTTTACTGTTGCTCCCGAATCAAGTAAACAATCCATTTGCTGATTTTGTATTTTGATTACCACGTTATGTCTACTTTTCATTATGTCATACGTGATAATAGTTGTTCTCCGTTACAACTAACAAATAATTTGATTGAGGGAAGTTTGAATTGAACTCCCGGGGAACTAGTTAAACAATTTACTTTCATCTTTTGGCAGCTTCGGTCGTTCCCTGGGAGAAGACTGCGAAATAAATCACATTAGGGAACAATTAGTTCCCTTAGTAATTAAATTTATACAAATCGGAGAATTTCTCCGTAATGTTGGGCCAAAACACAAACGGCCTTGAAAATTTTTTAAATACATCACGAAAACCCAGCACCAAGATAACTTAAAATACAACATATAACACCAACTAAACATTTTAAAATCTGAGAGAATATAAATAAATATAAAATCAAGAACATAAAAGTAAAATAAAATAAATACAGAATGCATTAAGAACAGCACTAAATTTACATAAAAATAACACAATGTTGGGCCAGAACACAAATAGCCTTGAGAATTGTTTAAATGCATCAGTAATACAGCACGAAAACCCAGCGCCAAGATAACTTAAAATACAACATACAACACCAACTAAACATTTTAAAATCTGAGAGAATATAAATAAATATAAAATCAAAAACATAAAAGTAAAATAAAATAAATACAAAATGCATCAAGAACCGCACGAAATTTACATAAAAAATAACATAATAACAAGAAAATTTGACCATAAAATGGCCATTTATATAAAAGTAAAAATTAATGAATTAAATCAATAAAAATAAAATATTTTTGGATGAATAAATTTAATTAAAAATGTTAAAAATAAATTACCAATTTAAATTAAGAAATTAATAAAAATTTAATTTAGATAACACAAATAATTTCAAGGTCAAATTTTGTTTAATCGCAATAAAATTAACACGCAAGGTTAAGGCCAAATGATAGGTATATATACTGATGTGTTTTGACAAAATTTTCAGTCTTATTTTTCAGAGAAAATTTTTTAGTATACATCGAGTTAGTGTGCATAACTAGCTGAGAGCCGTGCATTCAGCCAATCAACACTGAAAAGTCTTTTGACTGAACACGTTAACTCTCAGGTAGTGCACGGGTATTGATTTATATGAATGCAAATTCACGAAGTGTTATGAATTAATGACAAGATGATTTTATGCCAATTTATTTATATGAATGCTACTATGCGAATTCACGAATTATATGATTGCTACTATGCGAATTTACGAAGTGCTATGAATTAATGACATGAATTGTGATTCAGATATTTTATGCCAATTTGCCGGATGAATTTATGGACGATGTATGACAAATAAATATTTTAAAGCCAACAATTTTGTGCTCGAAATTTTTACTCAATTGCTATAGTAAAATTTATTCTATTTCTTTTTCGGTCCACAGCCACCACATCCCCGCAAGAAAGCAAAATCAACATTCAATTCAGGCTGTGTAGGTTCAGTTTATCTGCCAATAACCTGTGCCCGTGAAGGTTCCGGCGTGAATAACGCAGGGCCTAAACGTCAATAATATTCGTCATAGGGGAAATCGGGAGGAGGGGAAGTAGTCTTTTGGCTACTCTTCCACCACTCTTTTCCTGTAAATTCAACCTAAAATCTTTAACAACAATCGGCTAAAAATCACTAACACTGAGTAGTCCAGTGGGCACTCATCAAATATTACATGAACATACATAGATCTTAAGGAAAAAGAGAGGGAAAGGGTAGCGTGGAAAATAGCGAAATCGTTGCAACAGTTAAAATGAATAGCCATCGGAAAAAGATTAATCCGAACGACCAAAATCATGAAAAATAATGTTTTTAAATAATATATAAGAATTAAATAAATTATGTTGAATTGAAACGGAAAATATGGGCAAAACGGTGCTCAAATTTTCCGAATTAATAAAAATACTTATAGAAAATAATAAAGTAAAAGTGAAATGTTGTTCGATTGTTAGTATATAATATTCTCTTGAAACCACAAAATAAGGGCGGATCGCTGCTCCAATTTTTCGAATTAATTAAAATACTTCAGCTAATATTGTAAGGAAAAGATGGAGCACGGCTCAATTGTTGGAAGGATAACCTCATAAAACCGTAAAATAAGGGCAGAACGCTGCTAAAATTTTTCGAACTAACAAAAATACTTTATCGAAAACTGGAAAAATACAGATGGATCACGGCTAAATTTTTATATAAGAAAAATATTTCTTAAAGCTGATGAATAAGGACGAATCCCTACACAAAAATTTGTTAATAATATTGATAATAATTATAATAATAATAATAATAATAATAATAATAATAATAATAATAATAATAATAATAATAATAATAATAATAATAATAATAATAATAATCATGGTACTTGTAATAATAATGATAATAATTATGATAATAATAATAGTAATAATAATAATAGTAATAATGATAATAATAATAATAATAATAATAATAATAATAATAATAATAATAATGATAATAATAATAATAATCATGGTATTTGTAGTAATGATGATAATAATTATGATAATAATAATAGTAGTAATAATCATAGTAGTAATAACAATAAATATAATGGTAATTATAGTAATAAAAATAATAATAAAGGTAATAGTAGTAACAATTAATAAAGGTAATACATATAATAGTAACAATGATAATGCTAGTAATAATAATAGGGAGCATTGTAGTTATAATAGGGATAAAGGTAAAAGATATACTGTGGGAATATTTAACTTAACAAAGGGTGTACATGCCATAGAATAATCATCAACACGGAAAACGATAAGAAGAATTATGGAATAGACATAAAGATAAAGGATATGAGAGTATAGGTTAACATTTGAAAGAGATAGGAGAATAACGGGACCTAAGAATCGAAATTGAGCACAGGCCTTCTATCGACAGCTTGTGGGACCCATGGATCGTTCGGTCAATTATAATATTAGTAATAGCGCTCACTTTTTGCGGACGATCTACCCACTCGAACACAGTTCCAACGTTGCTTAGCAACGGGTGCCGAGTGATAAGCGAAAAAATATTTGTATGGGGTTGTCTGGGTAACAACCATATAGTTTCAAATATCAACCCTCAGAAACCCACCAATAATAAAAAGAAAATTTGGTCGAAAAACGACAAGTTATATAAAAGTAAAAACTAATGGATTAAATGAGTTAAAATAAAATATTTTTGGTTGAATATATCTAGTTAAAAATTTAAGAAATAAATTGCCAATTTAAATTATGAAAATAATAAAAATTAGAATTAGATTAGACCAATAATTTCAAAGTCAAATTTTGTTTTATCGCAATAAAAATAACACGCAAGGTTAAGGTCAAATTATATGTATATATAATGATGTGTTTTGACAAATTATCAACTTCAGTTTTACAACTTAATTGAAAACTACTTTGCAGTATTATTTTTCAACTTAATTGAATCTTAACTGAACTTAACTCAATTTGATTAAAGCTTGTCACTATTTTCATTATTTGATTAACATTATTTTGCAGGCGTATTATTTTAGTTAATGTGCGTTGATGCACGATTTATGAACAATGTCAAAATGAATATATTGATCGATGTTTATTGAACAACTAGTGATGAAATGGGTGAATAATGTTTATACAAATGAATTTTCCGATTACTATGTGAGATGTGTCATGCCAAATAAATAATTTATTGCATCGAAGCTTCTACCCAATTGATCTGATAATATTTATTTATTTCTTTTTTGGCCCACAGCCAAAACATAAAGCAAGGAAGTGAAATTACACATAACTATCGAACTGTGTAAGTGCGGTGTAAGTCCGCCAATAGTTCGTGCCCGCGAAGGTCCCGGCGTGGGTAATGCAGGAACCCGAACGTCAAATCATTGAACCTGAATAGCGAAAGGGGGTAGCTTGAGGGTGGGTCTTTTGACTCAACTTTCTTGCACTCAATTTTCGATAAAATCGACATAAACCTTTTAATAACAATCGGCTAAAAATCACTAACACTGAGTAGTCCAGTGGGCACTCATCAAATATTACATGAACATACATAGATTTTAAGGAAAAAGAGAGGGAAAGGGTAGCGTGGAAAATAGCGAAATCGTTGCAACAGTTAAAATGAATAGCCATCGGAAAAAGATTAATCCGAACGACCAAAATCATGAAAAATAATGTTTTAAATAATATGTAAGAATTAAATAAATTATGCTGAATTGAGACAGAAAATATGGGCAAAACGCTGCGCAAATTTTTCGGAAATAATTAAAACATTCATCATAAAACTGTAAAATAATTTGAGGAACGCTGCTCAAATTTTCCGAATAAATTCAAATACTTATCAAAAATAGCAAAGTAAAAGTAGGATACGGCTCAATAATTGATAGGATATCCGGATATGACCGTAAAATAAGGGCGGAACTCTGCTCAAAATTTTTGAATCCATGAAAATACTTCATCGAAAACTGAAAAATGAGGATGGATTACGGCTAAATCTTTATATCAGTAAAATATTTTTATAAAGCTGAGGAATAAGGACGAATCCTTACTAAAAACTTAATAATAATAATGATAATAGTAAGGATAATGGTAATTATAATAATAATAATAATAGTAATAATAATAATAATAACAATAATATTAATAATAATAATAATAATAATAATAATAATAATAATAATAATAATAATAATAATAATAATAATAATAATAATAATAATGTTGAGGATACCTAAATAATGAAATAAAATAATTAATAAACATGTAAAATGATTGGGGGAAACAATGAGAAGTGAGTAAGATGTGGTTCTGGAGCCTCATAAAAAGAGAATGAAAAAGAAATGTTGAACAAAAGAGAAAGGAATAAGAGAAAATCAATAAAAACAGACAATTAAATCAAAGAAGGTCATTTATAATTAACAAGTGCAAATTTTGGAAAACAAAAACAAAAGCAAAATTCGCACATTATCTCGAAAGTCCTTTCAAGATAAGGGAAGAAATATTTTTGGGCATCTCCAAAAAATTAGTTATCTGGACAGATGTCAGTGATAATGGAGGCCCAAAAGGAATTAGCGTTAAAAGATATCAGTAATTCTATTCGACATCAGTAAGTGTAATTGAATGATGGAGTAAAAAGGAAGCGCAATTGAAATTTTGATACACAAAAAAAATAAGAAAAGACTTGAGAAAGACAAAAACTACGAAAGACAAAATTTGCGAGAGACAAGAAATTTGCAGGAGACAAAGAAAGACAAAGGAATTAAAGAGAAATTTGAAACAGAAATTAAGCAAGGTCAAAGCAAAGCAAAGCAACTAAATCAGAGTTACCGATCTCAGAAACCCACCGCAGTAGTCAAGTGATTGTAAACACAATTGATCTGAAAAGTGATATTCTTCCCGAAGGGTCGCAATAAGCATGTTTTGTGATTGATTGATAATTCGTGGTGTCATTTTAAAGTGGAGATAAAGTGTATTTATCAATAAAGTTTATATCGTTTGGAGTTCGTTACTGTTGTTTAAGAGCACGCTTGGAGTCAGATCGACAATAATCTCTATTTAAATTCACCGACAACCCCAATAATAATAATAATAATAATAATAATAAAAATAATAATAATAATAATAATAATAATAAAGGGTAATAGTAGTAACAATTAATAAAGGTAATACATATAATAGTGTTGGTTCAGCACACAAATAGCCTTGAGAATTGTTTAAATGCATCAGTAATACAGCACGAAAACCCAGCACCAAGATAACTTAAAATATAATATACAACACCAATTAAACATTTTAAAATCTGAGAGAATATAAATAAATATAAAATCAAAAACATAAAAGTAAAATAAAATAAATACAAAATGCATCAAGAACCGCACGAAATTTACATAAAAAATAACATAATAACAAGAAAATTCGACCGTAAAATGACCATTTATATAAAAGTAAAAATTAATGAATTAAATCAATAAAAATAAAATATTTTTGGATGAATAAATTTAATTAAAAATGTTAAAAATAAATTACCAATTTAAATTAAGAAATAAATAAAAAATTAATTTAGATAACATAAATAATTTCAAGGTCGAATTTTGTTTAATCGCAATAAAACTAACACGCAAGGTTAAGCCCAAATTATAAGTATATATACTGATATGATTTGACAAATACAAAATCTTAATTTTCAGTATTGATTTTAAATCGTATTTTGACACTGGTTGTCAGCAGTTTCACTTTGGATTATTTAATTCGATGTTTTTAATTTGGATGGATTTATTAATTTTTATGGATGTATTCGATTTATTTAGGAAGGATATGGATTTATGGATAATTATGAATTTTATGGATATGGATTTATGGATTTTTATGGATGCATTCGATTTATTTAGGAAGTTTAATTCAATGTCTTTAATTTGGATGGTTGAATTTATGAATTTTAATGGAAGTGGCCTGTAATTTAGCTTTGGTTTTAATAAATTATTATGATGCTTAAATTATTTTCTAATTGTCGAAAATTTTCCGGCCCACAGCCAATACATTGCAAGATAGTAAAATCATATACAGTATTCAGATTCGTGTAAGTGCGTGGAATACCGCCGATGATCTGTGCCCGTGAAGACCCGGCGTGCGGAACGCAGGAGTTGGAACGTCAATATTATCCGTACATAGGGGAAATTGGAGGGTAAATGAGTAGCCCTTTGGCTGCTCCTTCACCATCCGTTTCCTGTAAAATTGACATAGATTTTTAACAACAATCGGCTCAAAATCTCTAACACCGAGTAGTCCAGTGAGCACTCATTAACTATGAAATGAACATACATAGATCTTAAGGACAAAGAGAGGGAACGGGTAGTGGGAAAAATTGCGAAATAGTTGCAACAGTTAAAATGAATAGCCATCGGAAAAAGATTAATCCGAACGACCAAAATCATGAAAAATAATGTTTTTAAATAAGAATTAAATAAATTAATTTGAGTTGAGGCGGAAAATATGGGCGGGACGCTGCTCAAATTTTCCGAACTAATTCAAATACTTAACAAAAATAGAAACGTAAAAATGGAGCCGTAAAATAAGGGCGGAACGCTGCTAAAATTTTCGAATTTACAAAAATACTTTATCGAAAACCGAAAAATACAGATGGATTACGGCTAATGTTGTATATCAATAAAAAAAAATTTTAACGCTGAGGAATAAGGACGGATCCCTACAAATTCTTAATAATAATAACGATAATGATAAAGGTAATGGTAATTATAATAATAATAATAATAATAATAATAATAATAATAATAATAATAATAATAATAATAATAATAATAATAATAATAATAATAATAATAATAATAATAATAATAATAATAATAATAATAATAATAATAATAATAATAATAATAATAATAATAATAATAATAATAATAATAATAATAATAATAATAATAATAATAATAATAATAATAATGTTAATAATAATAATAATCATGGTATTAGTAGTAATGATGATAATAATTATGATAATAGTAATAGTAGTAATAATCATAGTGGTAATAACAATAAATATAATGGCAGTTATAGTAATAAAAATAATAATAAAGTTAATACATATAATAGCAACAATGATAATGCTAGTAATAATAATAGGGAACATTGTAGTTATGATAGGGATAAGAGTAAGAGAACTAGTGTGTGAATACTTAACATAACCAAGGGGTACAGGCCAAAGAATAATCATCAACACGGACAACGAAAAGAAGGACTTTGGGAATGGACATAACAATGAATGATATGAGTGTATAGGTTAACATTTGAAAGAGATAGGAGAATAATGGGACCTAAGAATCAAAAGCGAGCATAGGTCTTCTATCGACAGCTCGTTGGACCCAGAGATCGTTCGGTCAATTATAGCATTAGCAATAACGCTCACTTTTTGCGGACGATCTACCCACTCGAACACAGTTCCAGCGTTGCTTAGCAACGGGTGCCGAGTGGTAAGCGAAATATATTTGTATGGGGTTGTCTGGGTAACAACCATATAGTTTCAAATTTCAGCACCCAGAAACCCACCAATAGTATCAATGATAAGACCAGTATCAATAATAGAGAACGTGGTGGTTATAATAGGGATAAGAGTAAGAGAGATACTGTGTGAATATTTAGCATAACAAAGGGTGTACAGGCCAAAGAATAATCATCAACACGGACAACGATAAGAAGGACTAGGTGAATAGACATAAAGAGAAATGATATGAGAGTATAGGTTAACATTTGAAAGAGATAGGAGAATAACGGGACCTAAGAATCGAAATTGAGCACAGGCCTTCTATCGGCAGCTCGTTGAACCCATGGATCGTTCGGTCAATTATAGCATTAGCAATAGCGCTCACTTTTTGCGGACAATCTACCCACTCGAACACAGTTCCAACGTTGCTTAGCAACGGGTGCCGAGTGTTAAGCGAAAGATATTTGTATGGGGTTGTCTGGGTAACAACCATATAGTCTCAAATATCAATATTTCTCGTCAATTGGCATCGGCACATACCCATTTCCCCCGGAAAATATTGATTTTAATTTTTTGATTATTTCTAATTAATTATTTTATTTTTTCAAATTTTTATTTATTTTAATTTTGTTTTGAAAATCACCTAACCCCAACCTTTTTAATAATTTTATTTAAAATTAAAAAAACTATATTTATTTTCTAAGAACATAACGGCCACAGTAAAGTATTTCAAACTGGCATAATTCAGTACTAACACAAGGATATTTTCCTTTCTTCCTGATTTTTTCTTTAGGTACATGTCGTAATCAGATAATAGTTTGAGTGTGAACTAGATGCTTTTTGGGTTTAACTGTCAATTTTAAATACCAGAGTCCTGCACAAATGTTAACGTAAAGTTCTCATGTACAATATACTCTCAATTACTTAAACAAAAAACGGAGAAAAAAATTTCGTATTACTTGCAGATAGAAAAACAAACCAAAAAACAAAAACTAAAAATTTTATGTAAAAACATCAAAAAAGTTTGTTTATTTTTGCGCGCTGTTTCAAAAATTTATGTGTCCACAAATATGTCAGTTTTATTTTCTAGTGCTTACCCTACGTCACGTAATTAAATAATAAATAATTTTTATATTTCATATATTTCGAAACGTTATTGTAAGATCTCGAATATTTTATTAGCCCTGGTTAATGGGGTTTCGGGCACTTGGTGGTCTTTTGTACTAGAATTCAATTCAGCATATGTTTTAAAATTATTTATAATGTAAACTATAAACTCTAGATTACTTGATAAGATTTTATATTATTTACTGAAACTACACTTATTTTTGCAATACATTCTTAGTTTGAATCTAATCAAGTGAGTAGCAGTTTATATTTAATATACCATTAAGGTAGCGAAGGCCAAAGCGACAAATTTCGCATTACCCTCAACAAAATGTTCCGGCAACGTGTAGACCGGAATTCCAGCTTTATGTGCAATTGAAACATAATAATACGCGTTCAGCAGCTTATTGTTTCCCAAACAACTCCTGTCAACTAATCCTGGGGCCACGGATTCAAGAACTACGGCAAAAAGATTGTCTTCGGCAATAATTCTGTCTCCAAAACTTCTCATCATACTTTGTTTGCCGGATTTTCGTAATTGACAATTAGCCCAATCTAGAATCTCCTTTTCGATATAATTATCTCGACAGACGTAGGCTCTCATCATTTCCACAATCAAACCTAGAATTGAAGATTTATCCGAATCGGCGATTTTTTCCGCATCTAAATTCGGAGTGTTTAAAACGTAATTTTGAGCTAGTTTTACAATTTTAGTGCAATTATGAACTCGCTGGGCGTGAATTCTGTTTGAGTCGAAATCTAAAATAAATTTCACTCCACTCGTATATCCTGGTCGAAGAACCTCGAATAATTCTCCAAGTATCCACCCGTTTCGACAATCATTCAAGACATGATTACAAAACGGATAGACATCGAAGGAATTTAAAAAGTTTCGGCATGTTAATTCTTCAAGACACTCACCATTGCCACTATTATTTTTTGTTCGATAAACTGGCCGATGGACACTTAAATCCCCATTGAAATGCTTGAATAAGTATCCTATTGTACACAGGTGTAACTTTGAACAGCTGTCTCTTCTTTCAAACCCATTTATTATATCGTCTTCAGTTAAAAAGCTTTCAGCACCAAGTTCTTCTAAATTCCGAATTATATTTCTTGCTCGAGCTTCCACGCACCTTTCTCGAGTAATGTTGGTCGGCGATATCATTTTACCTCTTATCGTAGCAGGAGCAACCCTATATGTTAAATGGGCATAAACCAAGCAGTCCTTAAAGTCATCGTCGTAGTCATTTACGAAATTTCTCATTCCGCTTTTTGATAAATGGTAGTTCGCGTATCGAATGATAATGTCGTGAGAACTTTGCTCTCTCAAATCGTCTAAGCTGTCACCAACCTTTTTCAATTCGACAATCTCCGGGTGGTTGTGAAAGGTGACATCATGTAAAAATCCAATCCTGATTATTTGCCAAATGAAATCTATTGTTGCATATTTTACACCGGCGTAAATATCATTGATGTCCGCATTTCCCATACTGCATCCTCTGCATCTAGCAGCATTCAATACCAATGCCAAATTCTCCATTTTCTGTGCGTAATTCAGTAGCCTTTGACCCCTGTTCATTGTTCTTTCATCTATTGCACCAGGAAGCGATATGTTTAGCAGTTTACACAATATTACTCCATCTTGGACTTTGTCATATATATCGTCTCCATAAGGATCCAGAGGCAAGTATTGTCGACAATCTGGATCATTAGCCAGGACTTTATTAATCCATCTTGAATACGCTCGCTTCTCTGAGAGTTCATGAATCTAGAAATTATAGTTTTAATCTTATCTCATGATTCTGAGTTATTCTTACTGCATACAGCTTTTGAAGGGTCTTCGCGGACATAGTTCAAATATATTGATTTTATAATTTAATAAATTAATTAACTGATTCAAATTCATTTAAATTAAAAAATAAGTTTGTGTGCTAAATGGTTTGAATAAATATACATTTTAAAAGCCAGGTAAACAAATGGAGTGGTGGAGGTCTCCTTTTACTTTAACCGGCATTAAATAATTGAAAATAAAATGGTTTTTTGTAATTTTTTTACATAAAACGGTTGGGAGGATCTCTTCGATATTTATAGAGATTTAAATGACAAATGTATTCTGTTAAAAAGCAATGAGTTTATTTGGATTTGTTGTATTGAAGCACTATGAACTTGTCAATGATGAATAAGGTTGCGTTCTCTGTTGACCACAATACGTTGGGACAAGAAGTACACCAAGAAGCCAATACACACCAAGCTGTGATTCTATATAATTGTATGCTAAAGCATTTGATATCACATACCCAGTTACATTCGAGGCCAGTAAAAGAGGTGACCTTTTAATTTCTTTATGTTCTTCATCAGTGGAATGTTCATTTTATTGGTGTCTAGGGCTATATTTGAGTTTTGATAAGTCATCCATTTTCATTTCCGGAACTTCATTGCACGTTTCACTTCTAAATAGAAATCGTTCCGATCTCTTTCAGAATTTTATTCGTAAAAAGTAAAGAATTTTAGCTTGTTTTAATTATGAAGAAGAATTTTCGGCAAAAAATATATTTAGCAACGAATGGAGTGACGGGATTCTCATAGTTTGTGCCTCAAATTGTACTGGGGATTAGAATAGGGAATTCCAAATTTGATTTTTAATGAATGATTCGTTAGGGTTAATAATATTACTAATTATTTAATTTTTGTTTTAATAAATGCTTAGAAAATATGATTTTTTTGAAATATGAAATTTTAAAGCTGAAGCAGAAATCAGTAAAAGAATTTTATAATTATAAATAAATTGGATTATGTTGATAATTTTGAAGAAAAGTATTCATTCCGCGCCCCAATAATTGCGGAACTATGAGAATGTTAATGGAGATTTTCAATTAAGGTAAGTTTATGTCTTCAAATTTTATGCTACACACGCAGCCTCATAGAGTAACTTCAAACTTTAAATCATATTACATTTGGTGGACCTTTAAACAGCTACTGCATGCTACTGATGGAGATGATGAAACAAAAATGGCTAAATTTTGGAAAAATAGCAAGCTTGTGGTTCTTGGACAGACGTAAAATCATCTTGAATGAATGACGTGTGGCGGAAAATACGGGCAGGCTGTATAACAACTTTTGTGGAAGTTGGCTGTACCATTAGCTCAGGCATAAATGAGGCGCATTTCAAAGGATTGGACGATTTTGATGAAATTTTAAATAGCGAAGGTAGTAATGCCAGTACCGCCAATTTGATTTAAACGGCTCAAAATATTTACGAACAAAATTCCCATTCAATTCAAGCACCAGAAGTGAAACAATTAATAATAAATTATATGGGAAAAGCAATTAAATTAATATCTAAAGTATTGGAAATATTTATTGCTGAAGATCGAGATCCTGATGAAAGTGCAAAGGTTGCTAAAGCTGTTAGGACCTTCATCAATTGTTATATAAAATTTATTTGGATAACAAAACAAATGGAGGGGGGAGAATGATTCTGCAAAATTTATTGAAAAGAACTATTCAAAGATTCAGATGCCGAATCCGATCAAATGATAAATGTGCAAAATTTTACTGCCTGTCACAGATGATTTTGATGTTTGAATTTTATCTCGATTTTAGGAAGATTTCAAAGTGTTTTTTAAATTTATAATTTTAAACGTTTCACAATATCATTGAAATTGTTTTAATTTGACTTTTTTAAATTTTTTTTTCTCTTTTTTTTGTTTTGTCCTAGAAAAGTGATAACATCAAATCTTTATCGTAGTCCATCCTGGTGGATAATGTTTGAGTCCCATTTTTAGTATTTTCGTTGAAAACACTAGACTAACTTAATTAATGTTTAATTAATTGAAATTTATTAACAATTATTAGGTTAAATAGATATAGTTTTTTTGTAGCTTAAATTGGGGTCACGAGTTAGATTGTAATTTGGTGCCAATGAAACTCATATTATATATTTATATATATATATATATATATATATATATATATAAATGAATAAATATTTTGGCGCTCCCCTCCCAGAGGTTCTCCTTTCCTATCCTAGAGGTGATATTTATCCCTCTCACTATAATATTTGTACCACATTAGTATAGAGAGAGGGATAAATAGAGAGTCTAGAAAATTACTATTCAAATTGTGTCAAGTTTCATTGGCACCAAATAACAACCTAACTCGTGACCCAAATTAAGCTACAAAAAAACTATATCTATTTAACCTAATAATTGTTAATAAATTTCAATTAATTAAACATTAATTAAGTTAGTCTAGTGTTTTCAACGAAAATACTAAAAATGGGACTCAAACATTATCCATCAGAATGGACTACGATAAAGATTTGATGTTGTCAAGTTTGTAGGACATAACAAAAAAAATTTAAAAAAATTTAAAAAAATTAAAAAAGTTAAATTAAAACAATTTCAATGATATTGTGAAACGTTTAAAATTATAAATTTAAAAAACACTTTGAAATCTTCCTAAAATCGAGATAAAATTCAAACATCAAAATCATCTGTGACAGGCAGTAAAATTTTGCACATTTATCATTTGATCCTTTCCAGATAATTCCCAGCAATCTTTATCTCTGATGTAGGAATAAATTAGAGAAATTGAATTTCTATCCGGGAGGTTTGGAGGAACATGTCAATCTTTCCGTTTGATTTGCATTTTAATCATTTTTCTGATTAATTTCTAAGCCGAAATGAAAAGATTTCCCGAATGTAAATGATAGCATTCACGGAATGGAAACATTTACGTGTGAGTCCATTTGGGATTTTGTCAACAGAAATCCATATGTATATATATGAAACTGATCACAATCTGATCCCACTTCGGATGAGCAAATAGAAGGGTAGCATGTTAATTTGGTTATTCTTATCAGTTTTTAAAACAAGGAACTTAAATAGGTCATTCATGGTAACTTTAAAGTATTAACCTACCACATTATTGTGCTATACAAAGATGAAAATTAACATCCCTCTAATTTGTTTGTTTTAATTGTAAATAGAATGCTTAAGAAATTATCATTGACCGCATCACATTTCCGTATATTAAAAAGGAATAACTTAAACATTATACAACTTACCAGAGGCTAGAGATGGGTAGAAAGGCATTTCATGTCACAAAGTACAATATATTTACATTTTGGGAAAAATATCTTAATAATATTTAATAGACCATTATTAATTTCACAACTAGATTTTCCTAGTAATTCTTTACAAAATGAACAATTTGCATAAATTCTTGGGTGATACACATTTACGTACCATGTACTATATTATACGGGTACGTGTTGATACAATCTTACATCTTAAATTTTCTTTATACACATAAATGACTTAAAAATAAAACAACAAATTATTCAAAATATTTTATTATCGTACAATTAATGTGACACTTATTTTTGTATTTTATTTTTTGATGTCAACGGACAATTTAGTGGAAATGCATTATAGTTTATTAGTCATGTTTCCATCGAGCAACCTGCTGCAACACTTTGTTTTTACTAGGTTTAATTTGGAATAAAATGATTTGCAGCGATAAGTAGTTCCAAATGCTGATATAATGCACATTGCCAATCGTTCTAAATTTGGAAATTTATCTTCGAGGATATATTTTTGATTATACTCAATCTTATTAGCTCAATGCTTGATTATAATGCTATTGGCTCCATTTGAAAATTTGGAAGCGCTGATTCCATCTCTACATTAAATGGAGCTAAGAATATTTTAAACATTTCCTCAAACTTTCGCATGTATGAGATCCTGGTATTGAATTCTTCAAGTAATTTTGCAATTTCAGTAGAATATTTGAAGAATATATTTGAAGAAATAAAATTGTTTGCTATAATTCATTTTCATAAAGCTGAAGCTTTGTTATACAGGATTGTATATTTTGATAGCAGCCGAGAATAAACTTATTTTTTTCTTGTAACTTCTGATTTAGTTCATTCAGTTTCATTGCTAGGAAACATAAATCTAGAAGCCATTGATCATTCGAAATTTGACTTATATTATGACAATTATTGTTCTTGTAAGTTTCAATTTCTTCTCTTAACTTCCAAAATCACAATAAACTACTTAACCTCCAAATTTTGGAATAATAAGAACACCTTAGTCAGATTCGAGTTCACTAAGATATTCTTGAAATTGGCGATGCTTTAACGATTTGTTTTTAGTTGAATTAATTACCTTGACAACAACTGTTATCACATGAGACATATTTAACACAGATTTTCGAGGTGCAAAAAACAATGGCAAATGAACATTTCAAAATCATTTGAACTTTTTCAAGAAGTTTTTATGTGATCGAAAATTAATGTAACAGCACCAACATTTCCCCAACCATTAAAAGGGCCCCATCTGTTGCAATACCAACGAGATTTTTTTATCTGACGACTTTGCGAACAACTTATAACAGCATCCTTAATATCTCTTCGGTGGTAGTACCTATAATAAAAATAGCAAGTTGGGCAGTATCATTAATATCATGCAAAGCCAGTGAGAAATATATGAAGGTTTTGTAATTGTGTTTAACGATGCACCAGGGGCGACTAAGGCCTAGGCAACCTAGGCATGTGACTAGGGCCCGTAAATTTTGTGGCCCGAAAATTAGGATTTTAATTTTTATAATTAATTTTAATTTTAATTTTTATTTAACAGAAAAACGTGATATTCATAATTATTGCTGAAACATATCCAAATTACGTCGAATCATTGATTGATAAAGTCGGCAAGTGTTGAATCCGATAATTAAATAGAACTACATACTATATGCTTTAAAACCAAACTACCAAACGCAAAGTATGTGTCATGACTGAAAATTAGGCCCGAAATTACAATGTTGCCTAGGGTCCGCTTAAGCCTTATTTCACCACTGCGATGCACATATTTCACTCGAAATGTTTCCTATTCTTCTTTTTACAGTTTGATGTGAAAGACTAATTGGAGCAAAAAGATTCAGTTGTCAGGACAGATTTCTTAAACTACGGCAAATAGGCATTCTTTGATATAATTACCGTCTGTAAACGGCTTCATATTTTTTAGCAATAATACTCGAAAGATAGCGCTGACAACACCGTTTGATTGTGCATATTGCTTATGAGATATGTTTTGTTGAGATGTCAAATTGTTCTTCAAAGATTGTAACTTAGCTTTCCGTTCGCCAACAATGATTTTATCAATTTAGCTGTTTTTTTTCATAGTGTCATTTAAAGTTGTATAATTTTAAAACTATAATTGTCTGACCACAAATCAAACCTACAGTATTGTCTTTTACATGAATAAAAAAGTACAAATTTTCCCATTCACTCTGAAACTTTCTATTTTCATCTTTTTTTCTTTTTTTCAACTTTTTTCCAGCCAAGACGAATACATATAATATCTATTAGAAATAAATGCGATTATTATTGATACAGTAAGTATCATTACTTTTTTTTGTTAATATGTTTTCAGTACATTATTTTCAGTTTATTATTACAAAATTTAACAATTAAAGTCTATGCTTTAACCGTCTATAGTCTAAATGTCTAAAGTAATATAGACAGTTGAAAACTTCAATTGGGTCGCAAAAAGTCTTGGAATGGGCCTCGGGTTGGCCATGCATGATCTAGAATGTTATTACTTTATAATGGAATATTATAATCACCTTCGACATAGCCATTTGATGAAGCATCAAATTCTCAATTGGACCAATATTTAGCATCAAAACGACAAGATTAAAAATAATTTATTTATAATACTTAATCTTAACATGAAATCTTCATTGAGACGTTGGAGGAATATGAATGGCTGCTACAAGATAACTAGAAAAAGATCAGCATATTACAAATCGTGTTGACGTAAAAAGTCATAACAAGTTCATCTTAGTCATAATAAAAAGTTATTAGAGATCGCATGAAAAATCAAATAATTATATTCATAATAATAATAATAATAATAATAATAATAATAATAATAATAATAATAATAATAATAATAATAATAATAATAATAATAATAATAATAATAATAATAATAATAATAATAATAATAATAATAATAATAATAATAATAATAATAATAATAATAATAATAATAATAATAATAATAATAATAATAATAATAATAATAATAATAATAATAATAATAATAATAATAATAATAAATATATCACACAGCGCAGCTTATCCAAGAGTCCAATCGGGTCGGATCTCGATAAAATCGGCAAAAACTAATTCCTAAATGAATCTTTGAAAGTCGAATCGACAAAAATATCGTACCAAAAATACTCCATAACTCAGGAAAAACGATGAAATATTAAAGAATCTCTAAATGTGAATGATGTAACGAAAAGAGTCGAGTTGAAATTCTTCTTTTCTTGTTCAATGACGTTATTTATTCTTTTTGTTTGATTTTTCAGTTTTCGGTTTTGTAGAATCTGCAGATGTTTTACTGTTTGGTTTCGTTGTCGGCGGAACGGATCTGCTAGTTGGAGTGTTGAATTCTGTCTGTCTCTGCCACACATCATTTTCCGATGGACAAGGAAGAGGTTTCAATTTCGTCTGTTTAATACTAACGGGATCTATTCTTCGTTTTTCCGCATGTTCATTGGAATGGTTTGTACCAGTCTGCCCACTGGATGGTGATTTCACAGTTAATGGAACACAAACGAGATTATGATGTAGAATATGATGTCTCATGTCGGATGAAAACGATTCAAGGTTTTCATAATTGATATCTCCATCATTGGTGTCTACTCCAGACGAGATTTGGCTTGTTCTCCTTGGAGGAGGAGGCGGTGGATTTTTTCGGATTGTCCCTTGATCCTCGACTGAAACTGACGTGTTTAACTGTTCTTCAATGTCACTTTCTTCCGAAGGGCAGTTGAGCCGAATAGTTTCAGATCCATCTTCAACGAAAACGGTGTTACAAAACACCACTTTATTTGTGCGTGATGATTTCGGCCCAACGGGAAACTGACTTGTTCCGGATTTCAAAATTGTTCCGGTTTTTTGTACTGGTTTTACTTCGACAACCATTTCCTCTTTTTCTTCCGTTGCTTCTGGTTGTGACCATTTTTGGAAAACGTTTGGTTTGACTAAGATAATTGTTGGCTGGTTGAAACAAACGTCATCAAAACTCTCACTAGACGGAGTTTCATCGATCATCGGTATAGAATCTGTGACCATCTCAATGTGAGACATATGATCGGATATGTTAATAGGAATAGGAGATTCATCAGATGCTTCTATAGATGGAGGCGGAGGTAAACTGTCATCATCAGTTGTGATAGAGGATATTTCATTATTATTATTATTATTGTTATTATTATTATTATTACAGATGCTAGAGTTATTGATGAAAATCGGTGAGTCCTCTCGAGTCGGGGTTGTATCCTCCACACTGGACAAATTTGCATCAACTATCTCTTCGAAGTTCCCAGACATTTCTACACATTTGCAGGAATTGAATTTTTCACAGAGAAAAGTTTCCAAAATCTGAATTTATAATGAAGTATAAAAAGTATATTTTAATTCTTGAATTAATATTTTTATTATTTTATAACACATTTAAGTAAGAATAAAAGTTAGATTAAATAAATTAACAATTATTTAATTTTACTATTTTTAAATATCGATCAGTATTGGTTAATATCGACCAGTATTGATCGATATCAATCAGTATTGGTCGATTTCGACAGGTATTGATCAATACAGGATTGATTACCAATATCATTTGATACTTTCAATTATTATATTGGCTTACGTTGTTCAATGTTATCAAATAGTGTCTAATATTGACCGATGCCAAATCAGTCGGTATTAGTCAAATTTCACAAATACTTGTCGATATCACGTTGGGCATATGAATCAATACTGCCGAAAATTTTAAATAAAGTTTTGACGCGCATGGGGACCCACTACCAAATGGCAGATAAAAATCATATGTTAGACTGGGATAGGGAGAAAAATTATAAATTTTTTCGGATTTCAATCAAATGAAAAAATCATTTTCGGTAAAACCAAAAAAATTAACGCAAAATCCCCTTATCCAATCTCAAAGATCCAGAAAAAATGAAAAATTATTTTATTTGACAACTGAGATAAATGAAAAAAAGATAATTGTTGCGGTTTCACTAAACTTTAGGGGTATTGCTATGGAATGATATTATATTTCACTGAATGTCTATTGTTAAATTATCTGGGATCTTTTGAGATTTCATATAATTTACTTTGGAATGCTAAAGAAAATAGTTTAGGTCAAATAAAAAGCTCGAACAAATGATTAAAAAAACATAACAACGATTTTAAAATTCAGCGAGAAACCATTATGAACCGAAGGAAATGATAATAAGTTCAGGTATAAATAAGTTGATTTTGTGATATTATCTTTTCCAAAAGATATACAAAAGACTGGAAAAAGAATTATGGAATTAGCTGAAAGTACAAAAAAGATGAAATTTTTAAGTATATATTCTAAGTATCCTCAAAAGGCAAATGGAAAAGTACACTATAAGTTCTTCATCATAATAAGAGCTATAGCGCTCTTGCTTTCATTGCATTTCTACGAGTGCTCCACTTGCCCACCGTTGTTACAGTTCTGCTCTCAGATACGTCTATTTCGTGTTTGAAAATATTTGACTAATTATTTGTACATAATTCTATTTTGATAGTTGGTAAAACAATTTACTAACGAACCCATTCCGCAAAAGATTTGAGTCTTATTCTCGCTTGTTTTTTAAAAAAAGCTTTTTATCGAATACATTTCAGAATGAACTTTAGGTTTAATCTATTCGAAAGTTTAGAAAGTTTCCTGGCAGTTAGATTTTTTACAAAAATAATAAATTATTCCACTTTATCTTAGATTTTTTTGGATTAGAAGTTCTTTCTGATAGATTATAAAGATTATGAAGATCGAAAAAGTTTTAGTGTGTGTAATGGATGAACATAGAAAATATGCAGCGCTTTCTCACTCATTTTAAAAAAGCAGATCGGCGAGTCTGGAAAATGAAAAATTAACGAAAAAAAATATCTAATAGTGACATCAGGAAAATTATCTGGAGAAAAGCTATCACAATCATTCAATATTCAAATATTCATCTCGTTCCTTCATTAATTCGCTCTCAATCAGATCGGTGAAAAGAGAGGCGAATGATAAATGAAAATAATGGTTGCTCGGATATCTAATTTGTCAACCCACCATTCACAATAAAGGAGATAAATAATGGGAGAACTGAGAAATTTATTCAACTCCATCTCAAGTGACATTAATTTATTAGGCCAGGAGAAACGACATCTAATTGGTATTGGGACGGGTAATGTTAGTAATAAAAGAGGGGGTAGATGATTATTGATTATTATTGTTATTATTATTGTTATTATTATTATTATTATTATTATTATTATTATTATTATTATTATTATTATTATTATTATTATTATTATTATTATTATTATTATTATTATTATTTAATAGAGAAAATGGAAAAAAATAATTGTCAATAAAAATAAAACGATAAGAGCACATTAATTTTGATTATAAGGCTCAGCGTAATGCTGACCAATGAGAATTCAATAGAAATTATCTAACAGAACCGGAACTGAACCAATGAGGATGAGGAGATTTCAATTTCCTTCTCATTATCATATTGAAGTTGCCCCATAATCTGTACAATGCAAATTGTTAATGACCTCTGATCGAGTCAACGGTCATAATTTTACCTGCAGACACTACAGAGAATTACCGTAAATTCAAGCGGTAAATAAAAGGTTGAGCTTGTTAGAGATATTTGCAACTGCACAGCGGAAAAAATTTCCAAACAATTGATTATCAAGATATCAATTATCATTATCCACATCCACATCGATAATTTTCCAATTAAATCCACTAAGGAATTATCGATTGAGTCTGGAAATATGTGGAGAATTCCATTTTTACTTTTCTCTTTTTGTATTGGAAATCCCCATTGGTCAATTAGACATTTGATCCCATAATTCACCAGTGCAGCTTGAACCAATATATCGATCAAATACTCGGATGCACCATCTAACCAATCAAGTTCACCATTTACGCTTTAATAACAAATTCCCACAAAGCTCGCTTTCTATTTTGGGATTTATTTACTTAACGATGACCGCTAAGTTCAACAACAATTTGTTTATCTCCTTGTTTCTTATTCATTCCAATAGGAGTTGGAAATACTTCTAGGATTTCTTTGCTAAATTGCGTGATCTGGAAAATTTAGCAAATCATTTTGAAAATCTTTTAGATGCGAACTAATTGAATGTCACCATTCTGTTTATTGCATGTTTATTGCATATTTATTGAATGTTTACTGCATGTTGACTGTGTAGTGTGACATATATTGAGACTTTTAATAAATGAAAATTCAAAAATAAATTGAAACAATAAAAATTTTAAATTAGTAAATTGTAAGGATTTTTAAACAAGTAAGAAAATTAAATCTGATTGGATGAATAAAACCAAGGAGAAATTATTTTATAGAAAATAAACCAACCGAAACCATCCGGTCATTCAAATCGGGTCAGTATTTTACATCAAACTGTAGCTTTTGAATAACAATGAATATCAAGTGTGGCTGAAATGAGCACGGGGTATCACCTCTTAAAAAACGTATTTTTATACAATTCATACGATCGTTAGTTTCCTAAACATATATGGGGATGAAGGAAAACTAAGCGCATGAAATACATTAAAATATCTAAACCATCAAACATTACTATCCAACACTCATGTAAGCACTCGAACTCTGATAAGATATTAGTTCAAAGTTCACTTCCTCATAACGTAACGATTCTTGCCATTTTCACACGAACTGTTAACCAATGATCTGTAAATGAACCACTTGAATCTCAGACGCTCACAATTACTAGATATAACTATTAAGTCGAACTAGGAAATGGAAGGAGATTTATTCGAAATATAGAGTGGCTAAAGCCTTTTAAAAATGATGGTGCAAAGATAATTAAATAGAAGAATTAATTTTCATTAAAAAGTATTTGAAGAACTTTAATAAAATTATAATAATAAATTTAAAAAGAACATAAATAAGATTAAAGTTAAATTATAGAATGATGAAATTGATTGATTGTAAAATTAATATTTAAGGATGTTTGAAATTTAAAATTATAAAATATTTGTTGAATGATTGTCTATTGATATTCCTTATTTAATTGTAAACTTATGGTTGCTAAAATATCCTCAAAATAAATACAAAAAATATTTGTTATATAAAACAAAACAGAATCGTTGTTTTAATATTTGATTGCTGTAAGCATTTGAACTACACGTTTGAAGTTATAATTTAATTATTAAGGATGTCTTTAACTTGCGGGATCAAACAACTTACAATAAGTAAGAACCGTCACACCTTCGGTAAACATTTAAAATCGGAAAATCGAGTTAACCCTTATGTTTTAAGAAGGTAGATAAAGTAAAGTACATTTGATAATCTAACTAGTAACCAAATTAGTCTGCATGTTGAATATATTCGATTATATAATTAACAAATAAATTCATTTCAAATTCGTTTTTAATTTGTATGCAGAGACCTTGATTTCATATTATTCTTAATTATATCTAAAATTCTGTATCACTTCTTTGTGCCATCTACGAGGCCGCGTTCGCTCGAATCTGAATTATATTCTGATTCGCCCAACGATAAACCGAGTTCACCGCAACCAATTATGATTTATCTCTATGCCAATCAAATCCACAATAAACAAGGTGCCTACCACCACTGTCAACCTAGCCAAGGAAGTGGACGTATTGCAAGAAAAGATCAAACGCTTTGAAACCAAATTGGAAGTCCTGACCTGTACTTGGTTTGAGGCCACCCGAGTCCAAGGAACTTCATCAAAGAAATTATCTTCTAGGTTGGAATTGCGATGATCTCATAACGGAAAACCACGCTCGATACTCGGTTATCGCCGATCAAATCAAGAAAACATACTGAACACAAGCTGAAAAAGCGGATTCCTCGCGTTATATTGAGGCAACTGGCTAACATCATACTCATACACATTATACTAGATAAAGACGCTAAGCAAAATCTTCTTGTCCAATCCAAACCTAAAAAAATCAAAAGACGAAGGGTTAAAAATGCAGTAGTTTCTCTCACTAGCGTGAAAACACTGCTGGAATATCTCCTGGAGATCGAACTAAGTCTAATCAGTTCAGAATCAACAGTTAGAAATCGCGCATGAAACGATTGGGACCATACGCTAAAGTTATCCGGGGAGGTGGGACCCTCCATCACTGATTTGGTCTTGCCACTCAAACAACAGGAAGCTTTGAAGACCAAATTCTCAAAAAAACTCGCCCACGGAATGATAAATCTAATCAAGAAACTTGTTGAGTGTATGCCGAAACATTTGAGTGTCCCGGTTGACATTGACGGGACTGAGGACGAATGATTTTGGAATGAAAGCTTTTGTGTCAATTCTCTTGTGTGGTAGTTGTCATTACTATTAATATATGAATTCATATTTATTGTCTGATTGTTGATTCGTTTAAAAATTCGGATTTTTGAGTTTGATTAGTATGTGCATTATTTTAGATATAATGATGATTTTAGCAATAATTGACTGAATCTAATGATTACTGTATGATAATAGATATGTGAGGCATAACGACTGATTTCTATGATGTAGTTTAATAAGAGTAGAATTTTAAGTAAATGCTGGTTGAGATACAGATAGGAAAGTAAAAGCGTAAAACTTTCTATTGGCTGCTAGTGAGAAAAAGATTGCGTTTCGAGGAGTATCACGTTATGGTATTACCTCAGGTACATCCACCCACATATATAGTACCAACGGCGAGTGACGAGCAACTCAAATTCAAGGTATGATGCGAAAATCAATATTATTTTGCATATAGGCATTAAGACCCCTAAAACTAATCAAATTTTGTCAACAAATGTAAATATACACAATGTATATTTAGAAATTAGTTCAATCGAGGTTAAACCGATTCTAATAAATCATAGTGGTGTGTAATAGTTGTGCAATATTAAATAACGCAATAAACCAACATGTCTGTTGGTATTGCCTTATTCCGAGGGTTTCAGAGAATTTAAGAATAAGATCTTCAAACATATAGATAAAACTAAACTTAGGATTGTTTTAACGTCTTGCAAAGTAAGTAGTATGTTCACGAATAAGTCTCCAACCCCAGTTTGTCTTTGTTCTGAGCTTGTTTATCAATTTTCATGTAATGGGTGTATTGTCACATACATTAGAGAGACTGCCCGTCATCTCTCTACTCGAGTTCTTGAGCATTGGCGAACAAATGGATTGACTCACATTAGTGATCATTTTAGAAAATGTACTAGTAAAAAGATAGGTATGTCTGACTTCAAGATAATTAGAAAAAATCTGAGTAATTATTGTGAAAGAATAACTTGCGAAATGTTCAGTCTACATGTATTTAAGTAATTGAATGTAAATTGTGTATCAGGTTTTTGATGATTTGTAAAAAATAATTTTTAAATTTAAACTTTTATTTTGCGATTTTAAATTTTAATTAATTTTTTATTTAAATTTAATGAATGTTTGATTTTTATATATATTTTTTAAATTAAAATTAAATTTTGTAATTTGAGTTGAATACGATTATTATTGATTAATTTGTTTGGATTTTCTTATTTTCATTTAGATTTTGTCAATGTGATTTCTAGTCTGAGGAAGATTAATAAACGGTCGAAATGTTATTTTATAGAATATACATTTGACGTTTTTTATTTATTAAAACATTGCCTTCTTTCTTTGATTATTAATAAATATTCTAATTATTTTATTATATCTTTATTAAATCACAATCACTTTAAACAATATACAAATTATTGTCTTAATATTCGTCGTCCTGTTAATTGGCTTTTCTAGGCATGTGATAAACTACAGCTTATTTAAATTTAAAACCTTGTTTAAAATTTCAAAAATCTTCCCCTATTTGGGGTAAAGTTCTCGTTTGCTTAGTTCGTTCAGATTGTGGGCTGAGGAGGCCTATTAATCATTTTTGCACAAGGGGCTACAAATTTCAGTCACTTAGCTGTTATAATTATCCTTTTTGACTTTTGTAACGTTGATGTATTTTTTCATTACATACATGTTCTACTTATTTTATCATATGATACAGAGTTATTAATTTTAATTTCAATAATAATCTCTTCAATCTAATACACAATAACATTGGATGAGTTACTCGGTTCGTTTGATACTATCTTCGGTAGGCTTTGGAACCGATCCCCCTGTTGAAAGGAGGCGCCTACAATAAAATCATAAATGAAATCATAAATGGAAGTCGATCAAAGATGGTGAAGAAGATTGGATGATTTATGAAAAAAAGTGTAAATCGTTATTAAAATTAAATCTATAAAAATATGTGATGTATTGATTTCAATTTAAAAAAATTTTCCTCGATTTTTCTAAATTTCTTGCGAAACCCGATTTAAGAGGGAAATTGGGAGAAACGCGATTTGGAATCTCAGGAATGCGAAATGTCGGGAATTTGGTAATGGCTAGACATCAGTTGAAACGAGATTTTTTATAAGATGAATGAGCAGAAAATATATATATATATATATATATATATATATATATATATATATATATATATAAAGATAATAATAAAATTAAAACAAAACTAAAAACGCTCCCACCTCACAAGCTGATTGGCGCTTTCCTATATCGGGATTTAATGCCAATATATCTCGATGCAATTCCTCTCGAAGCGTAATTACCGATTCCAGCGCTTCCTCAGGCAAGGTGGCTATTCTGCGTTGAGCTTTAATTAATGATTGTTTCCTAGGAATAAATCCAAATTATTCAATGAAAAAAATATATAAAGTGAGTCGAAGAAATTTCCAGTGAATTACAAATCCAACCTGATTAGGTCTGACATGGTGATATTCAAATTGTTCAACTGGTTTTGACTGACCACAAGGCCTTTGTTAGCAATGACGAGGATGCTGAATAATATGGGAATAATTTTTAGAAGTCACAATAAATATATAATGGTTCATATTATTTACTCAAAGTCGTTAATAATTTTTAGAAGTCACAATAAATATATAATGGTTCATATTATTTACTCACAGTCGTTAATAAATCTATAATTAACTACTTGCAGTTGTATAAATGAATTGGTAATTACCCATTTGTCACGCTTTCAATGCCAGTGACAGAGGTTGACATGTTACTCATGTACTTTTGGGGTTAGTACTAGTAGGACATACTTTAGTAAAATATCACTACTTCATCACCCAGTCCCTACGACATGATGCAATAATAAATAGGAATTATTTCACGATTTCGATACTATCGTTTTTTATATTAAGCTTATTTATATTACTGAGAGTGAAAGAATTTGAATTAAATTCACAGGGGTAATATAGAGATGGACTACGGGAAACCCCATAAACTGCCGATTGAAAACCATTCACATTCATTCTCTAAATGAAATCATATATTTCTATAAATTTGTAAAATTCTTTATAAATTCTTTAAATAATTTATAAATAATTTCCAAACTCATAAAAATACATATTTAATTTATTTTCATTTTCAGAAAAGATTAGATATATTCGATTATACTCAACACAAATGTTAGGCCTAGTCTTAATCTAGTGTTATTTATCAAGAGATAACAGGTGATATAGGCAACCCCGGAAATTTGTGTTGAATACAATTAAATATTTGGTCTTTTGTCAAAATCAAAAGACAGATCAAAGGTGATCAATAAAATAAAGAACTTTAAAAAACTGATAATAAAAATTTTTATATGGCACTAAACTTCATTGGATAAGCATCATATTAATTAAACTAAATTAAATCACGATTAAGTAAATTAAAATAAATTGTAGAGGACCTTGCAATTGAAATTCTCTAAAGTTAAATAAAAAACAATTTAGCCCCGTTTTCTAAAAATGTGGGTTTTAATTTAAAAAAGATTTTTTTTGTGATATTTTTAAATTTACTTAGATTAATATATGTGTGTTTTAATAAGATGAGTAAATTAGTGTTCTTTAAAAAATATAGAATTTATTTGTTGAATAATTGATTATTGTTAAATTTAAAATTTCGTTCAAGATCCTTTGGATTTCATTAAAAACTTAATAAAAAGTTATTCAATAACCAGAGACTGAAATATGAATAGCGATATTGGATCTGATTATGAACTATTTTCCGATAATGATTCAAATAATAGTTTATGGAAAAATGCTGAGTTGTCTAATGCAAACCAATTCCCCTTTATTAAGAAATTAGATAAAGACGATTCTTATGAACAAATTTTCATTCTTGGTTTGAGTTTTCCTAAAATAAAAGTAAACAATTATGAAAGCAATTTGAAAACATCCAATAAAATTGAAAGTTGCTTTATTAAAGATTTCAATACTTTATTCTCTCTGGACAATCAAATAATTTCTGGTAAAGTTTTATCTTCATTGATTGAAGAAAAGCTCCAATTCAATTCACCGATATGCAACAGCGAGTACTGGCTCAAATTGAATGTTGGGCGGACACCTTTTACAGAAAAATTCCAAAATTCTCCTCTTTGCAAGCCGTCATATAATTCTCGAACTAACACTTTGTTGGGCTTCAAAATCCTCTTTGATGATATTCAAGATTGTTCTGGAAGCAATAATTCTAATGCCATTGATAGTAAAATATCAGTGTTAGAAATTCGAAAAGGCAACTTGTTGAAATATATTAATTACAGTCAGATAAAAAGCTATGAAAATGAACAATGTAAAAATGTCGACAGTAAATTACAAATGAAACTGATGTTTCTGCATTTTTTTTATTTAAATGAAAGAAGCATAATTTTGAGAGTCATGAATAAGCATGAGTATAGGATGCTGGATTTGGAAGGAGATTTAAATGATCGCTATATTTCGGCTTATAATTCTTTCCATATTTCTCCAACATTTTGTGACATGGTGAAACTACACAGCCTTGTTGGTGTCAAATATTTTCGTGCTGAGCACAGATTTGATTCACATTGATATTGCATTAAGATCAGCTCGTATAACAATGATGAGATACAAACCCTAAGCAAATCAAGTAGACTTCTGCAAAATGAAATCATGATGCTTTCACGTCAAAGTCATGAAAATATTATTAAATACTTTTCATCATGGATCGAATACCAAACTACTTCCCAATCAAACATTCATTTAAACAAAAAACATTATTAAAAAAGTATAAATTCAAACTTTTGATATTTATCAATGTTCTGATTACTGAATTCGATATTGACCTTGACGGGTTTTTCAATGAGCATGTAGCTTTCTATAATAATAATAATAATAATAATAATAATAATAATAATAATAATAATAATAATAATAATAATAAATTTGACAGAACAAATAATGTTGCAGGTGTAATTTCTGCAGGAAAGATAAAAGCTAGAAACCAGGTGCAATTGAAATAAAATTCATTGACATGTTAATGGAAGAGTGAAATACGATTTAAATCAACTGGATTTACAGACAAGTGAAATTATTATCGTTCATCACCATCTGTTGACAGGGGGCCTGGTAAGGATAATTTGATCAAATAATTCCTCACTGTTAATATAGGTGTATTACCATTTTCTTCGGTTTCTTCTTTTAATTTCTTATTTTTGAGAATATTTCGGGGCACCTGTGATGATGTTCGTGTGAGTTTATTGCTGCCAAGAAATTATCGGACTGATCAAAAGCTAATTTTGTCAGATGCAACCATTTTGTTGGTATTTTTATGATGTCTTTCATTTATTTGTTTCAATGAGATTTATTTATAGCACACTTTTGAATTTGTAAATGTTTTAAAAAAATCACACATAGAAATTGTTAAACTATTCTTCTAAATTATTTATATTTTATAATAATTATGCTATCCATTAATCATTATAATTTTATTATTATTATTATTATTATTATTATTATTATTATTATTATTATTATTATTATTATCATTATTATTACGATATACTTTTACGATATATTTCGACATATTCACCGTCATCATCTGACAGTTTATGTGAATTCAAGTATAAGAGAAAGTATCTTCTACTTGTTAATGTTTAGTGAAAAATGCCGATAAATTGGCTGAGTTGTTGATAAAAGAAGGGATATTCAGAATCATTTTTATTATTGATGATAAAAGAGACTATTGAGAAGTTGCTTAAAATCAATAAGAATGTCTGATTGTAATTTGAGTGATATTGATGTAAATAATATCAATAATGTATGTGAGAATGATGAGTCTGCATTTGTTTGGTATTACCGTACTAGGAAGATTTTACAAATTATAAGGGCAAGATGAGTAAGCAGTTTGGAAATTTAGATTATAAAACTGTTTCTAACTCGTGTAAAGTACATAATATGTTCATTAATAAGTCAAAACTCCAGTTGAATTGTATTAGAATTTATTTATCAATTTTCATGTACATTGAAGAAACTTCCCGTCATCTATGTTTTCGAGTTCTTGATCATTATAAGTGAGAACAAAAGTTGCCGTATGAGTAAAATAGGCATTTTAATTTGAAAATTTTTTTAAAAAGTTATATTAAGTCATTGGATTCAAAGAGAAATGTAAGAAATACTATGAGTACGAAGGTTTTAAATATTTTTAAATACTTTGGTTATGTTAAATTCTGATAAGTAAAAATGTTGTTTTTAGTTTTAAAATTTTAATTTTTAATATTAATTTTAAAGTTTTAATATTATAAAATTTATTTTAAATAAAATATAATTTTAATTATTAATTTAAATACTTTAAATTTTAATTTTTAATATTAATTCAGAGACTTTTATTTCTAAACTAAAAAAAAGAATATTAAAATATTTAAAAGTAATAATTTGATTGAGCATATTAATTAATTTCATATTATTTTGGTTGTTTTACTTGATTATGATAGTGAATCTGTCGAAATACATCGTAAAACGTGTGTTTGAATGGTACTTTCTTATAATTAAATCATCGTCATCTTTATTTAATTATTTATAATAATAATAATAATAATAATAATAATAATAATAATAATAATAATAATAATAATAATGATAATAAT
Organism: Schmidtea mediterranea; assembly: GCA_022537955.1. NCBI lineage: Eukaryota > Metazoa > Platyhelminthes > Tricladida > Dugesiidae > Schmidtea > Schmidtea mediterranea. The sequence continues at coordinate 79,630,614 of CM039681.1, forward strand.
AATAATAATAATAATAATAATAATAATAATAATAATAATAATAATTAAACTTAGGAATTAAACTGGTCATAAATGTAAGTTATACAGACACAACTTTGACTGAAATAAGTTATTATACAAGTTCTACTATTATATACCATCAAAAGGGTCTTTACCTTGCAGTTTTGAAAAGTCTTCATTAATATCTGAAACATTTCTTGATAAGTTACTGAGCACGTCTGGCTGGTATTTCTCATCGGACGAGAAATACGTTGAAACGCTTGTTTGCACCGTTTGAATTTTATGAGCAAGTACAGCTTGGTTGTATTCAAACAATTTGATACGGTCTGATATTTTTTGTGAATCAGGCATCTGGAAAGCTTTGATTGAATAGACATATTATAAAATAAGACTTATGTCTAATATTTGTTAGTTCCCATTAAAATTCATACATTTAATATTTTTCTGACATTTTTTGTTGGTTTTAAGACATTACATAATGACCGTATAAATCTTTATTATACTTGTAAAATGTGTGAAGATATATTCAGATATGGCGAGGAATAAATTTGAAACTATTAGAAAAAAATGCCATTCCATTATATTTGATAAAACGAATTAAAATGTTTAATTAGTATGACAATAAATTTTTTTAATTACTTATATTCTTTAATATATTTTCTTTTTTTTGAAATTATGATTATCTCTAATTATTTTTTTAAAAAAATCTTCTGGTAAAATGATCATTATTTAGACTTTGAAGTGAATCTGATCGTTTCCATGGAACGCGAGTACATAATGGTTAATAATTTTATAAAGATTCTTCGATCCCGATTGTCAGAAACCTTTCAAAAGTTGTTTTCAAAGAATAATCAACAATTTTGGAGTTTTCAAAGATGTCAACAATTTACAATAGAGATGTTTTTCGCTGTAAATGAATAGATGTTTTGAGATATTTCTTAATTCTGAGGTCATTATTATGTAAAATCTGAAACCAGGTGTCAAAATGCTAGTAATGCCAGATTTGCAGACACGAGAAGTTAAAGAATGTGCATTAATAATGCTATATTCTTTATTATTCAATCTTTAGCTATTCCAATGCGCAATAAAACAACTAAGGATTGTTTGACAACCGTTAAAGCTATTTAGACGGACACCATAAATGAGGAAAATGACACATATTCTGAAGTTTTTAATATCAAATGTAGTGAAGCCCGTTTCAAATTTAACTCTTTGTCATAAAAATCTATCCCTAATCTTAACTACAATTAAAAGATTTTTGAAAAAAGTATGAATAATATTAGAACAAAGACATAGGGGGTGGATAATACATGTCAGATGTATTGTTATATTTTCATCATTAATCAGAGTATTGGATACCCCATATCTTTCGATCAGTCGTTTGGCATCGCCGTATCATCTTTAAATCCCCCCGTATCCGCAAATGCAACACAGCTTAGACTAGTTCTGTTTCCTTGGTCATTATCTATTATTTCAATGTTGAAAAACTCCTGCATAGAAATAAGTTTCTCCTAAATCCACACCGACTGTTGATCATTTAAAAACTAAATCGACTTTGGAAATGAAAAGATAGAAAATATAAATTCCAATGATTAAAAATTCTGTATTTACTTCAAGTACAATAAATAACAATTCAATTTCCTTTATGATATGCAAAATTCAAACGCGAAAAATCAAACTCAAACAAATTGATCCAAATAAACAAAGTCCATTTCAGAAAATTCGGCAATTAAATTCTACTTCGAATAAATTTCAATTCAATAAATTCTCGAAAGTTCTAAAACATTACCAATTATTATTTGACTCACGTCTGTAATAAAAATGATAAGTTATCAGTATTTTTCACATGACAAACTTTGACGCAGTGTGGAACAAAGGACCAAGAATGATAACAAAAAGTATGACGAATCATTTTGTAGCATGACTCCCCATCAATCAAAACTATAACTCATCATAATGACTCATCACTTCAGGTATGAGTAATTTCTCTCAAAGAGCCAAACAACATAAATCTCTTTATTTTTTAAACGAATACATTATTTATTCTATATCTGAAAATACGTCTTATTCAAAAGGAAAGTATAAGATTAGCTTCTCGCTACTTAAAAGTTACAAAATATAATAATTCTTTAAGTTTTCAAGGAATATATCTATTACCTACAAATGTTAAACTGAACGCAAAGTAATTTTTAATCCAGAAATTTCATACCACAATAAAAATATTAATTCTTTGTACCAAAAGGAAAGTCTTGATTGAAGTTACGGTTTTTTCTGAACTTGTATTTATAACATCCATTATTAACTTAGAAATTTGGATAATGTAATAATTGTTTTTTATCACACAGTTGAATAAAACAATAAACTGACTTTATATTAATTTTCTTTTAAATTTATAAATTTTTATATAGTATTTAATTTTAAAAATCTTTTATCTTTTAACATTTTTGAGATTTAATAATCCTAAATTTAACATCTCACAGACATCATCAATGGATATAGGGGAAATCTTTAACTAAATGCTCTCGAAATTCAGCATCATTATCAACATGACATGCTAGACTGAGATTTCCATAAAATTGATATAAAATTCCAGATGAAGATATTTCATACCCAGGGGTAAAATAGAAACAAAATCATTGCCAATTCGACAGACAACTGCGCTATTAATTAAGAATTTTGATGCAATGCAATGGTAAAATACAAGATATGCAATTAATATTCAACTAGAGTTAAACTTCTCTTTCTCTTTTATATAGAGATATATTGAAAAAAGGAAATGATTAAAATGTTTATAAATATCCATAGGGCCAGATTACTGACTTCGAAATAAAATCCCTCAAACATAGATTAGGACGTTGTAAGCTCTTAAGAAATGTTATAATACATTAGAAAACTTACAAACTAGGCATATGAACAATTCATATCAGGCATCGCCTTATTAAATCTATGTAAACAAATTGACGTTTATAATCTCATTTGGTGACCGAAAATAATTAATAAATACTAATAGTTTTGATTTAATAATGACTGACTGTTTAGCATAAAGTTTTAATGTGACAATTTCTAATGGGAGGTTAGTTTCAAGCTTATTTCATCTTCAAATAGTTTCTTACATAGTACATATGAGATCATAAGCTTAAAATTTGCCTGCCATTAAATTTACACCGTTTATCTCATTTGAAAAAACTTCACTCGAACATCGCTTATATAATATATTTCAACAGGCTCATTATCATCATCAGGTAGAAATTAAAATTGATTTAAAAAACTATTGAAAATTAAAATTTATTTTTAAACCCTTTAAAAATTAAACAATTAGAAACAACATAATTTTACACAATACTTTTCATGTACAAAGCACAAAAACATCATTATGGGATACGAACTATCCTTTAATTCAGTATTATGTTCATTAATATTAATCAATTCAATCAGTCGACAGTGATGTTGAGAATATCTAAATTAATAAAATAAAAAGGTTATTAAATGAATTTTAATAGCTGCCGTTGAACAGAAAGAATGGGACTAGAACATTGTTATTGATCTCAAAAAGTGGAGTTCGAAGCAAAATTGGAAAAATGAAGTAAAAACAAAAGGAGAACAATCCAAAAAAATTAGAATCAAAGGTTTGAATTAATTAATTATTGCGAAATCTCAGGTTTAAACAGAAGAAAAATAAAATTTATTTTACGAGTCTCATATTTTTCGAAGTGTTAGTAGTTGCACAAAATGGATTATTATCCAGTTGACATTATTTCTCGCATCAAAGAGTTGCAAAACAACAATTATTTCCTGATAAGTGATGTTGCTGCTACAAATGAAATTGAAAATTTTATAAAGAAACAACGACAAAATAGATACTTAAATCAGAGCTAGACTTAAATAGTGTGTTGGGTTATTTGTGAATATTGAAGAGAATTTTATAGCAAAAACAACTCATTCTATAAAAGTTTCTTTGGGTAACTAGTAGAAATTCATTTCAATTTGCAATTCTACCTATCGGGTTGCAACAAACACTCAATATTATTTATCATTATAAAATTGCAGTGCGATTGTAATTGATCATGTACATTGCGATATTGAGAATAAATTTATATATAGCTGCGACTTTTAAATTTAATAGCTCGAACACCAAAAGTCAATATTACAACTAGTAAGTATTTGTGGAACCGACATTTTTTATAAAACCCAACAGAGTTCAAGTACGAATAGCGCGTTAGGTATTAATATGCATGGGTCACTGAACTCCGAGCAAAATCTCAGGAATATTTGAAATCCACTAATAAACTCAATGCGAGAATAAAACGACTTGGATGCAATCTTATAATGTAGAATGCATAACACTTATTCAACATCTTAGCTCAAACCATTATAATTTTATTTTAAACCATCAGCCATTCGTAAACCAATACTTCAAGTGCGTATATATCAAATAATATTATTAATTTATATAATTTTGATTGTAATGATGTATGAATGTAACGCTACTTACAACCGAAATTATTTAAATTAATGATATACCAATAATTGTCAGTAGCAATAATAATAATTAATTTATATTCTAGACAAAATTTTTGTAAAATCTAAAGGAATAAATAGAAAAATATCTTTATAGAAAAAAATGGTTTTGAATTTTTAGACTGCTAGAAAATAAAAATAACTAATTAATGTAAATCTATACTTCAAACAGAGAAAGGCCGTCATTTTTTACGGGTTACAGCTAGGTAATAAAATAATACTCAAATGTATGTTTCGTTCCGAAAAAGTCCTATTTTATTGAACCAAACTCAGTAAAAATCTGAAGGTACCATAAACTTTTGGCTCATAAATATTGACTTCTAAGTGCACAGTTTAAGTCATGAAAAAGGAACTTTCTAATAGAATTTTGTGAAATTTTCCAGCTAGAATCGCTTTTCGTGTGCTTAAATTCACAAATGAATGTATAAATTCGACGGAGTTTCATCTAGTCTTTATTTACGGATTGAAAAGTCCTGGCTATTAAGTTAATGCTAGGCAGGTTATGATGTTCCAAAATGAGCAGAGGTTTAACGTCTTATATTATAATCCTACAAGACTAAGGTCATACTATAAAAGGAAATAAGTTCGAATCCAAATAAAAAAACAAATTCATAGATAGGAAACACGACGAAAAATTTCTGTTTTCATTCTCAGTGAGCCATGACGACAGAGGAAATCATCAATCAAACGTGAGTGAAAAATATTCCGAAAAGGTGGATCAAAATAATTAGAATAACTTGAATCAGGCCTGATAACTGATTTATGGATTCCCTGAAAAATTCGTACTGACGCTTGAGAAGTGATTTGACATCGTCTAATTCCTTGTGATACTCACTGATCATCTGTTTCATTTTCCGCGTATCGCCGTTGTTGAAAACTTCATTGCCGTTGATTTCGTTGGGTTTTTCTGATCAAATTTTGGATCAAATTCAATTTATCAATAGAATCTTTTAAATCCTAACCACAACAGCTTTTCGTGACCATTTGGATCTGCTGTGAATAGTTCTTCAACAAATAGTCAATAATCTTCACTCCATACACCGATTCAACCCAGAGGAGCACATTAGAGATTTGGGAATCGATATCTGAATTGGACTGCTCCCTAAATTTTATGGACAAGTGTCAATAAATGGCAATATAATTGAGATTGACTAAGTCTTTATTGGTACCCGAATAACCCCTGCTAATTTGATAAATATTTCTGGGTAATAAAACAAAAATTAGAAAACTATTAAAAAAAAAGAAGAAAAGTTTAGAATAGAGCGCAATATTTGTCATTTAGAATATGATTTATCAATGACTATTTGTACATGGCCAAAGCCTAAATTGCATTAACATTCGGCAATTCCTACACTCCTCTAAACTTTATCATCTATTATAGAAAACTTTACTATCTACACTCCCTTATTAATAAATCATATTTTGAAAATATTAAAGATAACAGACAGAAAAGTGCTTTATATAAAACCCGAAATAGATGTTAATTAATTTTTCTTTCTTCCACGTTTGTGGAAACCCTTAAGTCAGCTGTTCCCAATCTGTTGGTCGCGACCCCAAAAGGGGTCGCGTGACAATTTATCAGGGTTCACCTGAGACCTGTAAATAATTTGTTTACGCTAGTCAGTGGTTTCTTACTATCATTTTAAATTTAAGCGATACTCCCACTCTGACTTTATAGTATAAAGTATAAAATATAAATAAAATCAGATATTTAAAACTTAATAGTTAGCTGGAAGAATGCAGTGACTAAGGATTAACCCTATTAATTTTATTGTTGGGGTAGCCACAACTTGGCAAATGTTATCAATGGGTTACAGAACCAGAAAGTTTGGGAACCACTGCCTTAAGCAATTTCAGAGCTGATTAAAAATTAGGCTTGAAGTTTTTAAATGTAACCAAAATGAATTTTCATGATTGTACAATTTTATATATTGTATAAAAGACCTCTAAAAATGTAATTTGTCATCCTAGAAATCTGCGTGATTGTCCTTGCTTATCCATAAGCCTTATGTGTCCTAAACTAAAAAGCGTTACCTCTATCACAGGTCCATCGACTAAATTTGACTTATCCGCTTTGTTCGTGAAAAGAATTTGAAAAGTAAAAATAATATTTTGGGTACTTAAGCAGAACATATTTTAAGAATTTGATAAAAAAATTTTAATTTAATAATTAAAAGATACTTTCAAATACTATTATCCGAGAATATGATACACAGTTCTGGAAATGCCCAATATGACACCTCTAATATCAAGATCCAATGCCATGCAGAATGTGTTGAAATATCAAATCAGTTAAATTATTAGATTTGTTTAGATCTTTAAATTCCTTCCCCCCTCCTTAAAAAATATTGGTTTTTGATTTGCATTTTCTTTGTATTATTTTGTATGATTTATATAATTTTGTTTAACTGCAATAATATTAACAACATTTACCAAACCATTTGGGAAGATAACTAAGGCGTCATGAACGCAACGACTCAATAACCCTACAAGAATGAATCTAGAATACAGCCTGCCTGATCACGGTTCAAATATTAATAAAAAAACTCATAAATAAAATAAATCCACAAGAAAATCTGCTGTGCTCAGATTGGGAAAATGGATTACAATGAGATTACTGAAATTTTTCGTGATATGGAAAATTAATAATATATAATTTTTTAGTTTCATATCGTTATGGACTCAATTTTATCTGCTCTCAATAATTAATTTTATCCCCGATTCTGGTAGTTAATTTACACTTTATATTCAATATCCGTATGGAATTCATTTTTATTGCCTTTGATGGAATAGATTTATTATTATTATTTATAATTATTTTGTTTTATTATTATTTTATAACTGTCTAAAAATAATAATAATAATAATAATAATAATAATAATAATAATAATAATAATAATAATAATAATAATAATAATAATAATAATAATAATAATAATAATAATAATAATAATAATAATAAATTGTTTTGACGGATTATTATTCGCTTTGAAATGGCATCTATGAGATCTTTGATCGAAGCTGAACCGTTGAGATTGACAGTATAGACTAGTGGTGGACAAACGGTCGATCTCGATCTACCGGTCTATCGCGAACAATTTAGTAGTCGATCGCGGGCATTTAAAATAATTTAGTAGGTTAATTTCAAATATTTTAAATTTAAAATATGCACTAAAAATTTACCAGACGATGAAACATTAATTTAAAATTAAACATGTATTTATAGTACAACTGAAGTGACTAATTCCCTGAATACACCTAGTAGTGAACTGCTCAACAACCTTATTGAAATCGTTATTATATTAAAATACACGATTTTGGTAATATTGAATCGTACGGTCAAATATTACGATGTTCTAGTAACCGTACTATCAATCTTTATTACCAGATTATTAAATTTTTACATCAGTCGTTTCGCCATTCAAATTCGAATATCAATTTCAAACTTAATTAAAGTCGATCATACCAGTAATCAGTTTTCCCACCCCTGGTATAAAGCAACTTTTCACTCAATTTATTATTGATAATATAGAATTGTGCCTGACGCATATTTTCCAACTTTTCAACTGAATAGAAAGCTTCTCATAATAAACTCTTCTTTGACCTTTATTTATAGGATACTGTGCTAATAATGAACATTTGATTGAATGAAGAAAGCAATTTAAAAACAAATAATCATTGTCATAAACTAATTATTCACACTCAGTGGTGTCTTCAATTGATATTTCGTCGGTATCTTTAGCTAACTTATCTATTTCAGTATCTTCATTTTTGATTTTGGACACATTGTTAATATCGCTATTTTTAAATTTCCAATTCATTGGTGGAGGTAAAGATTTATCACCAAACTCCCATAAGAAACTACCTTGCAAATGTACAATATTAACAGCTTTACCGTTACTCCTACACATAAACATGTCATAATTATTATAAATAGTCATTCGAACGGCAATGAGAGCTCGGTTCATATTTGTATGAATAGCAACTAATTCGTTTTTAGTAAATATTTCATACCTTTTTTCATTATTAGGATTTTCCAAAATGATTCCAGGTATCATCAAATCAGAACTATTCTTTACTAATCCTTACTAATCTAACTAATCTTTACAGTTTCTTCATGGATTGTAAATGAAATTAAAAAATCGGCTTGTTAGGTGACGTCCATAAATTACGTCAACAAAATAGGGGAGAGGGGTTAAAGAAGTTTGACAAATGCTGACATGGAGGAAGGGTAGTTAAAAATAGATTGACGTCAACTATGTTAATTTTTACAATAAATTTAATAAAGCAAAAAAGAAGAAATAAACAATAAATTGATATATTGTAGAGTATACTTCATTATGGCATTAAATTTTGATTTTATTAAGCTTCGATTTGATAAATAAATTTGTTAAAACTGAAGGATCAATTCCATAAAATTTCGATATATCTTCAAATATATGATTATTCTCTGAATTTTCAGCTAACACATTAAATTTTCTTTTAAAGTTTTTACGAAACATTTTATTATATAATTTCCTTTTATTTTCACATTAAATTTACAATTTACATCTTTTTAAAAACAAACTCATGTTTAATTTAATTTTTACACTTTACATTTTCACTTTTCAATTCATCTTTTAACCCTTTCTAAGGTGGTGGTAATATACTGTACACCATTTTAAACTAATAAAAATATCTAAGTGTAACGCTGTCGGTAATCATTTTTACTTTTCGTACAACTACTGACATATATTGAGCCTCTTTTGTTTTTTTCTAAGTTTTTATTTTTTTAAGATCATTTGTAACTATATAATTGTTATCAATAAACTTTGAGTTTTACATCACTTTTAGTTTCCTTTGCTTTAGAAAGGGTTAAAAGAACTACATAATTAATTTAATTATATTTAGACACAAAAACACCTTTTTCATTAAAAATTAATTTTACATTTTATTGAAACTTTAATATTTTAACGATTGATTTTCTACGTAAAATAATAATAATATCTACAATATTACATTCTTTGGATTGAGAAGATAAGGATAATAATTCATTGTCGACTGAGATGCACAAAATTTACAATTGTCTGTTAGAATTCCGCAATTTGTTTGTCTGATTACGATTTCAGCTTTGCTGTTTAAACTTCCGTTCTTTTCTTATATCTAAAACCATATAAGTTATGTTTATGAGACCCCTTGTGCCCATCCCGTAAAAAATAATTAATTAAAACTGTCAGAACAATATAATAATAATAATAATAATAGTATAATAATAATAATTTTAATAATAATAATAATAAATGTGCTTACCTATTTGAACTATACCCAGAATCAGCTGAGCTGTTTAACATACAGGTATGCCCATCTTTGTCTTGATTGTCCAGTATCTCAATACCGGTTGCATTTGTAGCGTTGGCATTGTCTACCAAATCAACTTGACGTTGAAGATTCAATTGATGGTTATGACACAGATGTGCTTGAGTTGCAGCAGCCATTTGGGTTTGCATATCAATTTTACCCAAATGCATATGATGAGTGGCACTGTGCTGATCTCGCGGCAGAGTACTCGCTGCCACTGGGGTGATTTTTATGGGCTGCTGTCCTGCAGCGTGCATGGTTGAAAGTTGAGCTGCTAAAAGTTTCCTCTGTTCAAGTAATCTCTGCTGTTGTTGTTGTTGTTGTTGTTGTTGTTGTTGTTGTTGTTGTTGTTGCTGCTGCTGTTGCTGTTGCTGTTGCACATGCATAGCTGTAATAATGAAACTGATGTAATTTATTCAACATAAAATATGTAACATAACATTATTAGACAGTGGTAAAATATTTGTTTATATTTATTTTTTAAAAACCATAGGACGCGTGTAAATTTGTGGAACGTCATAATTTTGCATGAGTACCGAATTGGTTATTGTCCACCTTTATACATTAAATTTTTGAGGAGTTGAGTATATATCACTGACTCTATCGTATAAGAATATAACCATCAAGAACGCATGCAATATAAAAGTAAAAATTAATTTTTATATACAAAAACCGAGAAAATTATTTCCATAGAAATCAATAAAAAAAATGGAAAACTTGATTATCGAGACAATATTCGGCGGCATTTTCAACAATTAGTGTTTCAACACTAGCGAGAAATCAAAATCAAAATTTCGACAAAATCTCAAATGAATTTTACAAATCTATTAGAACTAAATTTTGGAATCCGATTGGGTAATTAACTGAAGAGATATTGTTAAAATCAGTGGCAAAGCAGTCCGATGAAAAGGTAGATTAATTAAGTCATCTCTATATCATCATTGTGGGATTCTAGATCACTTCAATGCTGTTAATGAATGTCAATCACTGATTCGGCGGTGGCTGTATTCAATGGATGAAGCGACTAATCTCACGATTTCATTGCCTTTCAGACCACTTTCCACCAGATTTCTCCACCAGTGAGCCTGCCATATATGTATGTGTGTGGTGTGTGTGTATTTGTCTGCGCGTGATGCCGTGCAATTGTGTCGATGTGTGTATCCGTGAAGGTGTGCGTGGCGGTGATGATCATTGAGTGTTTTGCTGTCCACATAGCTGATTGCATGTTTTGATCAATGAGGCAATTCTTATCGATCGAATTTATGAACATTGAAGTTGTGGGTAAATTATGCGAAATCCATTTACCTCTTTGCCTTCCATTCCCAGCTCTTATTTCCTAGTTCAATAATGGATTTATGTTTGAGTTATATACAATTTCACGGAAATATTGATAAAATTAAAATTACGGTTTCAAAGAGAATATAATAAAAATTTTTATTTCTTTTTTCATTATTTTTATATATTACTAGTATTTATTATAATTATTATTATTACAATAATAATAATTATTTATTATCACCAGCATTATTAATTATTATTTATTAATATTATTGTTTATTAACACGTTGACGGACAGTAGGAACAAGCGAAGTTCGAAAATTGACACTATATGTTTTTGTGATTTTTCACAACTCCCTTCACAACCACGTGCATACTGAATCTGCAACTCGTATAACAGGTGAAATATGAACTTCAACCTAAAAAGATGTTTTCAAAACACGACACTATGCTTCTACGTATACGCCAGTAAGTGCACATTTGTGCTGCTATAGCCGTAGTGTCTAAAAACGACCGCTTCGTTTTGGACGGCTATAGCAGTCATGCCACATTGTGAACTTCGCTTTGACGGCTATAGCCGCAATTGTCCGTCAACGTGTTAATATTGATTATTATTGTTAGAAGTTGCTAAAACATCTAAATAATCTTGAATAACATTTGCATTAAAAGATCTCATATTGCAAAACTTTATTTATAATTCAATATTTTTTAATATTTAAACAAACTTTCGAGCATTGAACCAAATAATCTCAAAACAATTTAACAGAGAAATATTTAAAATTTTAATAAAAATTAATTAAGTATATATATATTTTTAAAAATCCCTTTTAAATCTAATATCCTAAAAATTTTTGTTTAATAAATCACTTGAATTTAAAAGAATTTTATATTGTAATTTTAATCAAAGCTAATAATGTCCATCTATTTTAAAAATTCATCAAAAGTTATTAATTACAATTATAAATATTTTTCTAATAAAAACTGATTTTATTTTTTTTAAAATTATTTAAATTCATTTTAAATCACTCTGACAAATCATCCGAAATATTCAATTCGCTGTTGAAAATACCTCACAATTTTATTATTATTATTATTATTATTACAGCTTGATCAGCTGTGTTTACAAAAAATATTATTCATCAATTTCACCTTCACTTCTGCTATTATTTTGCTATGAATATTTAAATTCTTCATGAAGTAAAAGTATTTGGATGAATATTGGCAAAGAAATGAAAGAATTCAAAAATTATAATTTGGAACGTTCAAAAATTCATTTGAAAGTGTAAAACAGAAATATAATTTCAAATGTATATGATATCACTAGAAATGATTGTTCTCTTCAAAATGAGTGTAAAGATTGTATTTTTATTATTCAGTTTTTACCGGTCACCCGAGTATTTTATGTGATTTTCATTAAAAGCTATTGTTCTTGTAGGATACAAAGGATGAAAGTCTCGTTTCTTTATATATAGGACTGATATGAAACATTTTGAATCAATTTTTCAATTAAAACCTTTGGAAGAGAAAATATAAATGGAATAGGTAAAATGAGTGTGATACCTTAGTGGCATTTCACGAGTCGGGATAGCATATTATCATATATTGCATACTACAAGCCTACCTTGTCCAGATTTCTAATTGTTCATTGTCGCTCAATTCAGTCTTTAGAAAGCCCTAAAATTCAGGTGAGTATATGAAAATATAAGAGAAAAAAGTGAAATTGAGATGTGAAAATGTCATCAATATTGTTGCCGGTTGCTGACTCGATATAAACTTTTCTAATAACCGAATCCATTCAATATCCTAGGCAATAAAGGATCAATTCCACAAATGAGAAGGGTTGTTAACAATTGATTACTACACAAAAATTAGGTGCATAAAATCAATAATGATCGATACTTTTAAATGGGAGACTACATTAAAACAAACAATAAAACGAATAATAGTTATGATAATTTTGTTTAAGAGAAATATCAATCAATTGCAACACATTAGCTGTATTTATTTTGCACAATTCAATAAAATAAATCATTACAATAAAATTAATAGATAATATAATTAGTGAATATTTATGATACCTCTGTGTAATTCTGACGGACATGTACATAACAGGTGCTGATTTGATACTGAGCCGGACTGCAGTTGTTGCTGATGCTGATACAAATGCTGCTGATGAAGTAGTTTCTGCTGAATTATCGCCAAATCCCTTGGGTGAAGCTGAGATAACTGATTATGACTGACCAGGAGATTCGGGGGGATTAGATAGCTGACTGTATTTCCACTTTGATTTGGAGTCGTGTGATCGGGATTATGAACACTGTTCTCATTGTTGCTACCCAAGGCTACATGATGCAGATAATTGTGGGTCTGATGTTGATGCAGATGTTGGGCTAACAGTTGCTGCTGCTGCTGTTGTTGCTGTTGAAGAGTTGAAGAAATTAAGGCGGGATTGGTTCCTAATTTGGCAGTCGTCGTGGTGCATTTATTTACTTCATTATTATGTGGTCTTGAGGCATCTTTCGGGGAATGTTTCGAGTTGAGCATTGCTAACTGGGCTTCATTCAAATAAATGGGAATTTGAACTGGCGTTTGTGATGTTGAGCTGATAGCTTTAGCAGTTTGGATTACTTTATTCCTTGGCAAGCATATTTTGTGCTGCGGGGAATTTTGACGGGGGACGGATGAAGTTGACTAGAAATAGAATCCATGTAAAATATACATGTAAAGTAATAATAATAATAATAATAATAATAATAATAATAATAATAATAATAATAATAATAATAATAATAATAATAATTACAATAATAATAATAATTATTATTATTATTATTATTATTAGATAAGTATAAAACGGTGATTCCTTGGTAGCAGTATAAATAATTAATATATCAGATAAGCCCTTGCTGCGAAATAATAATTATATTGTTGAAAAAAGCGGATTTCTTAATAATCAAAATAGTTTACAACAATATAATTATTATGCTCAAAGGGCTTATTTTGTTATTCACTTATCTGATCTAATAATAATGTTAATAATAATAATAATAATAATAATAATAATAATAATAATAATAATCATAATCATAATAATAATAATAATCATAATAATAATAATAATAATAATAATAATAATAATAATAATAATAATAATAATAATAATTAATAATAATAATTTATGAATTCTGTTTAGTCTGACCAAATGACATTTTTTGTCGTTGTAAAAGAAGAATTAATTGAAAAAGACTAAAATCACAGAATAAATGCAACCCCAATAATGATTATTTGTTTGAATGAGGAGAAAATTGCAAGATTTGATGCTCTGCCATTTAAGGTTATCAATTTCTAGACAATTCTAATGAAAAGTAATTTTATTTTGAGTCTGGAGCGTCACTAAAATGATAGATGTGTTCTGTTTGCAAGCTACACCGGAATCATTGCAAAGGCGACGAAATCTCATTTTATAAATATTATTAAAACCTACCAGACATTTTGCATTCGACAATATTAGGGTAATTGTTTTATTATATAAATTATTCTCATTATATTTTTCACTGCACTGCTTCATTAGCTGTTTTCTATTGCCCTCGTGTTACATATTGTTCACCAAGCATACGAATCTCACCATACTGAAAACATTCAGTAAAATATAAATGTTTTTTTTATTATTATTAATTGAAAAACGCTAACTAAATATATTGTATAACATCTCACTATATATTTCGATCGTTTATCGGTTTTCTTTGGGCTAGAATTCACATTAATAATTACTAAATTAAATTGAGGAATAATTAGACAAATAAACTAATTGTAATCAAGTTGTATAAAAAATAATATTAATTTAAATTTCTGAAAATAAACATTTTAAATTAATTTTTAAAAAAACAAAAATTATTCTCATTCTCTCAAAGAAATTGTTATATAATAATAATAAAAATTCAAATTAGATTTTAATTTATAATACTTTTTATATAGAAATTTTAACAAACGACAAAATTATACCAAACACTCAAAATACAAAATCAGCATTCAATTATTTTAATACATTCAAAATCCTTGTAGACTGAACACTTTCAATATTTATTATAGCATTTAAAGATATTAAAATCAAAGCCTCACAAGTTATTTGTTCTTAATAATTTCTCAAATTTTTAGCATTTATATTAAAATAATAAATATTTCTTTAAATGATCACTAATGTGATTCAATCCATTAAGTCGACAATTCTTAAGAACTCGGATGCAGAGATGACGTGCATTCTATACAATGTATGTGGCATTACACACATTACATGAAAATTGATATGAGTTCAGAATATTTATTAAAGAATATACTCCTAACTTTACATGACGTAGAAACAATCCTACATGTTTGAAGATCTTATGCTTTAAAGGCTCAGTTATAACTATAATAATCATCTGAAATGGCTTAGATATTTTAAAACAAATTAGTACTTTAATTCTTACATTTTTTTCTTTCGATTCTTGACATAATGCACATAAAAATATCTCATTCTCGTGTCACTTAGAATATCTGTCCAAAAGAACGCACTCTGAGCATCTTTATAGATTTATCTACACCAACATGTCTTTTTTGTTTATGAAAATTGTTTACTATTTCATTTCGTTTCTCATTTGGTACTACTTCACGGTAGATTTTGTTATACATTATGTATAATAAATCGAATTCGAAGATTATTTTTATATGTGGATTATCTTCTTTGAGTCATTAGAAAAAGACGGGAAATTTTACTCGTCTTTGCAATCACTTTTCAGATTATGAACTATTTTACCTTTTTCTCCCATGCTTCCACTTTCTTCCTTTATCACTATATATAATAATTTCTCATCATTTGTTTCGGATCTTGAACATGATTCACTATAGGTTTTACTTTACGCTTCTTTTGGGTTCCTTGTGAAGTAACTGACATTGTTGTTTTTTTCTTTTCCCACTCCATATTGAATTTCCCTATCGTATACTTCTAATTCCGCTTTTCGAAAACAAATATGGGATGTATTTGTATAATTTCAGTTTCAAAATCTTTTTAGTGAATAAGGATTAATTCAAAAGACAATATTTTACCTAAAAAATAATTTGAGAACAAATGTATAAATTCCCAATAGTTCTTTATGCATTTTACAATGTTTTTGTTGGCTTTTATCATTTATTTTGAGTCATACGCTATTACTTTTTCTTCTACATTTTGAATTTGAGAGAGCATTTATCCGATACAATCATTTGATTCATCTGATCCAGAATAAAATCATTTGGCCTATTAGTAAACTAAGAATATGTGCTTCTGTTAAAACTTTTTTTGAAAAATGAAATGCCACTTTACCTTGTTTATCCCATACAAATCCGTTTTCTTTTCTCAACATCTCTGAGTGGTTCCTCTTTGTTAGCATAATCATTTATAAGCAGTCTGCATTATGTGCACATCCCAACACATTTTTGTAACTCTTGAATTTTCACCGGAGTTTTATTTTACTGATTGCCAAATTCTTGTCCGGGTCTACTTTAATACAAGTCTACTTTAATGGTAGCACCACTTATAATATGTCGCAAATAGTTTACTTCTTTTTTGCTAAAAGTAGATTTAAACGGGTGCCAATTTTAATTCTGCTTCTATTATTTTAGATAGAACTCGACTGATTCTTTGGTTTGTTCTTCTAACGGCTTACCAAATATCAAAATTTTGTCTAGATCGATTACATGAGATTTCAAGTTTCCATTTTGCAGAATAATTGCCATCAAGTTCAAAAATGTGGCGGGCACTGCACATAACACATTTGTGTGAATTCAAACTGCCCATATCCGGTGCTAGTTATCGTCTTATGAATATCATTTTCGTTCAATGCTACCTGATAGTATCCATTTGCCTTTCGATCATCTTTATCTTTAAATGCAGCAACTTCTTCATTAACAGATATCGGTTCCAAATAGTTTAATGCAACAGATATAGTTTTCGAAAAAAAAACTTTAAGATAATTTGGTTATCTTCAATTTTTAATTTGCTAATTTCAACTTTTATTCTGGTAGCAAAATCCATTATTTTCTCACAGTTTTTTAAAGCAAAAATAATTAAATTTGGAATTTTCTAAATTTTGCTTAATTTTTTGAACATATTTCAAAGACTCTGCTGAAATAAATATTCAAATTCTTTACTTTTTCATCTTTGATACATTTTATTTCTCTAAGTATTTTCTCATTGAAAGAACTTCAAAAGAAATCTATTTTTAAATCGTCTTTTAGTGTTGTCTCCGGGTCAATATTTTTTTCTTATCTTTTGCAAATGTTATATATTTATCAGGCCATTTTTTCATATTTACCAATAAGCACTTTGCCTGTGACGCCATCTTATATTTAAGCTATAGATATAATTAAATAATTAAATTAACATAAATTCAAACTTTATTTAATTTACAATATTAAAATAACGTATCATCATTAATTTTAAACTATCATTCATATAAATCACAATAATAAATTTATTAATATAGAATTTTTTAGTTGAAGACCGTGCAATATTCACGGAAGTAAAACAAATTCCACATTTTTGAAATACTTTGAAATCTATGGAAATAATAATAATAATAATAATAATAATAATAATAATAATAATAATAATAATAATAATAATAATAATAATAATAATAATAATAATAATAATAATAATTATAATAATAAATATATAAACTTATCTGATTCATTTAAAATTTTGGATTGATTTAGAATAATTAAAGATTATTAGATGACAAACATCCGATTTTACCATTTTATAATATTATTGAAATCGGAAATAAATTTAAGATAAAGAAAATTACTTATTTATTTTCAAACGAAATTTAAAATACATTTAAATAACGCATTCAAAATTATAAAAAGAGGAATATTTGAAAGACGATCGAAAATGTATTAACAATATAAAGTTTTAAACTTCATGAACTTGGGAAAATTATACAATAACAATAACAATAACAATAACAATAATAATAATAATAATAATAATAATAATAATAATAATAATAATAATAATAATAATAATAATAATAATAATAATAATAATAATAATAATAATAATAATAATAATAATAGCAGTAGTAGTAGTAGTAGTAGTAGTAGTAGTAGTAGTTGTTGTTGTTGTTGTTGTTGTTGTTGTTGTTGTTGTTGTTGTTGTTTGTTGTAGTAGAAAAAGAAGAAAAACGAACAACAGAAACAAAAGCAATCCAGTGAAAATTACGGCAATTAGTCAAATTCTAATGGTGGATTTAACCAAAATATTAAAGAAACGTAATAAAGCTTCTAAGACGATAGTATGTCCAACTTTCTGAAATAACTCAAGAACCAATGCAATAAAAGACTCAGTATGTATGAAAATTTATTTCTGAACAAATATTTTGAAAGAATTCCTAAACAAGAAAATAGTAAAATAAAATTTTCTGTAAGAATTATTTGATTAAATTTTCCTCATTAATTAGTTGAACAAACAAAAATTTCGTATGACAAACAAATGCATTTCATCAAGGAAATTGTCGAGTTTTGGCAGGGAATTCTAGATTGTCTATGGTGATGGTACTGGGGGTAGCATATTTCATATTTGACTAGTCGAATATTGGGAATTCGGCACATAATCCTCCTGATCAACTGCTAACATTGACATATAAGGTCAATGAGACCAAGACATATTCTTTGGAGTTAAATATCCACCTGAACATGTTTACAACTTTCAATACTGCAATTACACTAATAATGGAAGGTAACCTTTACAGGTTTCATAATTTCGATTTCGTATATTTGAATAATCTCTGTGTCAGGTTTATCATTTCTATATCATTTTCTTTATCAGAAATTCCACACTCGATAACTCAAAAACATTGTTCGCCTCGAATAAAACCTTAGAAAAACCGTAGTAAAAAAGCCCTTATTAAATAAGTTTAAAAAAATAAGATAATTTTCTTGGTTTTTTTAACGACATTGTCAAAATCGCAATAAAGTTCATCAGTATGTGATAAGGACCAAAAAGGTATCAATAAAAAGTTCAGAAAATGGTAGATTTTCGAATAATTTATTTTATTTTTTCTTTTATTTTTAGATCAAAAAATACTAAATCTTATAATAAAAACAAAAGAATTACTTGTTCTTATACTATCCGACGGCAATTTGTTTCAGGCTGAAAGGAAATAAGAACAAAACCGTTTCGGGGATATATTCGGGTATTATTATGTGTGATATATAAGTGCAATCACATTTTTAGATAGCCCGTATTAGCTCGGATGAGTGAAAAAATTAAGTTTCTTGTACCCGAATTAACTCGGTTGAGTGCGTTGTGGGTTAAATACATCCGCTGTCGACCACGAATATAAGCGGGCTCATGTATTTTAATAGCAAGTATTCAGATTGGATGCGTTGCTATGTGGATTCCTCATATTGGGATAATGAAGTTGTGTGGAAGTCATTCAATATTAATTAATGTTTTAAAGGCCAAAAAAATACTTGAAAAGATTGTTTTAATAATATATTTTTTTAAATAAAAATAAACTTTCTGTTATCTGCACGCCACACATCAATATTCACAAACTCTTGATCCTAGAGGCTGGAAACACATAGGTCTTTACACCGTCTCACGTATTGGTAAAGACCGCTGAGATGCCACATGAGTACTAATCAAAATTGCATACCAAAAGACACTATGTGATCACCATCCACATAAAGAAAAACAAAGTTTGAAGATATACACCGATAAAGGAACTTGTTGATTTTATTTTAAAATATTTATACAAACACAATTCACATAAGTTCTACAGACAAATAATTATTTTGATTCCGATTAATTTTCCGATCTCATTTTTTTTCATCTCACTGAAATCTTTATAAATAGTTTTTTCCTCTTTGATTTACTTTCTTTATTATTTTATTTTATTTGTAGCTATTTTCTGAATTTAACTCTTTCTTTATACAATTCCTTTCATACACTCAACAAATGACTGGTATAGTTAATTTGATAAATGGAATTATTTTGTTGGCCTTCAATAGCTTTAACCAGGTAATAATTATTTTTCGTTTACTATTCCGTTTTAATTATACCCCCATGAATATATCCTTTGTTTGATATCGTTAATTTAATTAAATTCAGATTTCTAAAGATTAATTAATTAATGATTATTTTGTGCTTTCTATATTATTTCACACGCTTTTCGTTTTGTTATTCTCTATCAATTTATTCTTTAAATTTTTCTTCTATTTTTTTTTATATTAAATGATTTTAGGTTATAATTGATTACAATACAATTCTTAACCCCTTTACAGTGTGTGAGGATAATTAAATAGAATAATTAATTATCATGTTAAAAATATGTAATGAATGTTAGTAACATTTTAATGATAAATTTAAATAAGTTTAAAAGTTAAAGTATGGAATGATGAAATTGCTTGATTGTAAAATTAATATTTAGGAATGTTTGTAATTTAAATATGTTAAATATTTATTGAATGTTTGTGTATTAATATTCCTTATTCAATTGTTAATTCATGCTTGCTGAAATATCCTCAAAAGAAATACTAAAAAACATTTATGATTAGATCGTTGTTTTAATATTGTTTTGTTTGTAATTTTTTTGAATAAAGTTTGGAATTTATTATAATTTAGTTTTTAATGGACGTATTAAATTTATGAAATCAAACTGCTAATACAGTGGAAAAAATTATTTTTTATGCAAACCGTGTATTTTTTTCTTTCATAATTTGATATGTTATGTTGTCCAGGCAAAATAAAAAGTTTTTATAAGTGAAAATCAGTTGTTTTTTAAAAATTGAGGGAAATAAGAAAAACCTGAATTTTCATACTTTTTTCGTCGTGGTACACGGTTAAGCCCAACAGTTTTTATGACGAGTTAACACGGGACACACGGTAAAGGGGTTAATAAAACACTCAAAGAAAACGAGACTGAATTAAGTTAGTATTTAAAAAATATTAGAGTATATGGACTGTACGTTTGCAAGTAAAAACATTTAACACGAAAAATAAAAATTAAATTCTTGTTCTCCATGTAAGCCTTACTGGTACTACATTTCTTGTATGTATTCATACATAATCTTCAAATTTTATTGGTTAAATCACATGAAAATAATTATGCGATTGAATTTACTATAGATTATTGGATTAAAATCAAACTAATGAATTCTATTAAAAGTTTGTAAAAAAATTCACAACATTAAAACAAAAAAAGGAATTTTATCTGGCGAACCAGGTAGAAAAAAATTTCCTTTCATCTAGTTGATTACACAGCCAGAACGCATGATCCAGTGGCAAACAACTGATACAAAAGTTCATATTTTCACCTTCTATCAACCTGAACAAAATGTCTTCGCCGTTTGGGTTTGGGATTTTTGCCTGAATGACTTTATCAATAAAGTTATGTGATTTTTTTATGAATTATTAATTTTTTGTTTGTTGATCTTTTGTTGGTGAAAACGATTGTATTATAACTATTTATTATTATTATTATCATTATTATTATTATTATTTTTATTATTATTATTATTATTATTATTATTATTATTATTATTATTATTATTATTATTATTATTATTATTATTATTATTATTATTATATTTATTATTTTCACATAAAATTTGTATTACAAATCGGATAATACTTTTTAAATATAAATTTAAATAATCAAAATTGCATGGATAATCAAAGAACTGATGGATGCACTGAATTATGAAATCTTCATACCTTGCATTACAACCGTATCTGGTATGGATAATTTATACATGGGATATATTGAGATATGTAAATAAATTTTGTCCATATACCGCAAAATGTAGTATCTTCTGATGACTGTCTAATGTACCAATATTATTTGTTGCCAGTCCATGATTACGCCAGAAAAGGAGGTAAAATAATTTTTAAAACTTTCTCAAATTTGTTATAATAGTGGCAGACAAATTATAAATTGAAGAGAATTTGTAAGAAAGTTCCAAAAAAAACTAAAACGATTATAATAAAAAGCAAATATTCAAATAATATCTAACAAAAAGAATATTACCGTATTCACAAAAAATACCTTATATATAAAAAATAATAATCATAATAATCATAATAATCATAATAATAATAATAATAATAATAATAATAATAATAATAATAATAATAATAATAATAATAATAATAATAATAATAAATGTGATTTCACTTACATTTCCTGTTTGCTCAATTGTAATTCGATTTTTATTCATCTCTGATCCTGAGAAAGACTGCGATATGGTATTTGTTACTGGCTTTGATAATACACTATCCAATGAGCCACATTGACAAGAAGACTTGGAAAAAGAATTGCTGGAATTGTTCGAATATTCACAAAGTATCACGCTTTCTGATGGAATTATTCTGGAAATAAATAAAATAAATGTCACAATGCAATTTAAATTATTAATTATAAATTTTATCCCATATTAATCGGTAATCGTTTATTTATTTACTAACTAACGCGCTATTTTTCTCGGAAATTCAATTATTTAAGTGTATTAATGAATAGATAAATAATTTATAGAGTTGCAAAATGTCAGCGAGTTGAGTGTTCAATGGACATAAAGTACAAAAATGAGTGAAGGTGAGTACAAATTATCTCTGTGTTATGAAGTTACCCACTGAAACGCTGGAAAGTGCGCTTTTATATTCATAACTTTGGTTCCAGTTAGTCTCATTCGTGGACAAAGTCTTATAAATAACCAGGAAACGGCGGGATAAGTTCAAATACTTATCGAACATAAGAATCGTAGCATGAGCCATTGAACAAAAACATACGCAAATTGGTACTTATTTCACCAAAAGCTGTCTTAGTAAAAGTAATTCTCGAAAAATTGCCAAAAGAGTTCAATTACAGTTTCGAAGCTTTTACAGCTTTAGTGTATACCTACAAAAGAATTCTGGTGTTTCCAATGACCATGTATTTGATAATACGGAATTGAAAATGTTGGCCAGAATTGATGAAAGCGGTTTAATTTCAAGCTACAGAAAACTTCATTACTAACTATATCATATTGGCCATGTAATTTATAGCCCGTTCAAGGAAGCTTTGAAAATTTGACAAATTTAAGATTTATAGGATTTATCAGGAAATTATATGTAATCTTTATAAAATACTTATTTTTGATTGTTTGCGCTTTTGTAGAAAAATCCTGGACTAGAAAAAATTTGATTATTTGACAATGATGCTTAATGTCCAAATAGCATCCGAAGAGGTCCAAGATTTTAGGACTCAAGATCTTCATTGTTACGGTGGTTTAAATAGCCTTAAAGAAAAATCTTAAAATCATTCGAAATAAATTTAAAGCTCAAAGAAATTTTGGAAATATTAAGAGAAAAGAAAATTAAAACTCAGAGGAACAAATTTTTGGAAAAGTAAAAAAGAAAAATCTGGACCAAGTAGTACAGATGAAGTCAGAGTGGAGCGGTCACGGGTACAGATCTTGGTAGTAGTAGCAATTATTCAAGTGAGATCCTTGAAGATTGAAATGGAGAAGGGTTCCATGTGAACAGTATTTGAACATGGGTTAGTCGGTCCTAGGCGATCTGGTAATATATATTTTGGATTGGTGTTCTTTTTAAAATAATAATAATAATAATAATAATAATAATAATAATAATAATAATAATAATAATAATAATAATAATAATAATAATAATAATAATAATAATAATAATAATAATAATAATAATAATAATAATAATAATAATAATAATAATAATAAAAGTTTTCTAATTATTAAAACAAATGAGAGCTAAATTGTCATATCGTTTTTATGTTTTCAATAAAATATATTTTCATTAATTTCATTTTATTAAATTCGAAATCCTCATAATTTTAATTTAATCATTTCAATGACTACCGAAATTTCGGTTGCTCTAATATCAATTAATTTCTAAGTTTGTTTATCAAAAGAAATAAAATCGTTCAGTAGAAAATGATGAGTAAAAGATCATATATTGACGGAAGAACAGAAATAAACTGGCGACTGTACAGATAAAATTAAACCTTATTATATAATAGGAAAAGAAAGTATAAAATGAAAATTCCTACTCTGTGTTGCCTAATTGTACGAATTCTTGTCGGGTACAATCAAGCATATACAAAATCTGGCTATTGTCGTCTATCTGAGTATGATTTTGTGGAGGGAATACCAGATTGAAAACCAACTTCAACAATGAGGTCGTTAATGGCTGCTGCTCTGGAAATCTCACTCGTCTGGTTGCTCCACGGCAAATAAGAATTACGGATTCTAAAAGAAAAATAGTTGTCATATTTCCTTGGCAAAAGTGCACCAAGTGAAACGGAGTAAGATCCATGCACATTTGAATCAATTAAATTACTAATTTTATAAATTTTTTCATGGATTTTCATAACAACCGGCTCAATATCATTCAGTTGTCTTTTGTCTCTGTCGGTGAATTTTATTTAATTTCTTTACAAGCCCAATAATTTGCAAAATAAAAGGAAATTTTAATGAGACTGACTGGGCGCCCAATATAATTGAACAATTTATAGCCAGGGATCAAAGGGAAAATAACTGATTTGATTTTTCTGATTTTTAATTTTAAAAATTACTTTTTACATTTTTGTATATATATAATTAAATATTATTATTATCATCGTTATTATTATTTTTTTCTTATTTTTCTTATTATGATTAATAAAGAAACGGAAATTTTATAAATTTTATCAAGATGAAGTGAAACAAAAGATTAAGTTTCATTTATAAATAATTAGTTATTTTATCTATGTCTAAAAACTTTTGTCTAGAAATTGATTTGTACTGAGATATTTGTCATTTTATTTTTATTTTAGTAATGATTCTAATAATAATAAAAACATTATAATAATATTATAAGGACTTTTTTTGTGTTTCACCTCTGATTTCTTTATAAGTGACATAATATTTTCTACAAAATTTGACTATGAATCAGATTTTGTAGAAAATACTATTATAATAATAATAAAAATACCAATAAAAATAATATTTAATTTAATTAAATATAATTTGTAATTTAATTAATATTTAATTAATTATATCTTACATTCCATACTGCGTTGGTTCTCAAAGCGTGTTCCGTGAAAAAATCAAATGTACAATTCAATTAAAAATTGTTTAAAAATAAAAATAAATTCAATGTAAAATTTACACGAACCATTTGGCTTTGTATGAATAAAATTGTCTTTATGGTTAAAATTACTTCTTTGAAACATTAAGTATTATTGCAGTTATCAAAATTTTGCTTAAGCCGAAATGTAGCACTTGGAATCAAGGGGTTGCCAATCACACGCTGCGACACGATCCCACTTCTTTTTTGCTCTATAATAATGGAATGTTTTTGCGAACATTATTGTTTTTTATTGCTCTTTTGGTTTCAAAAAAGTGTTCCCGTCTAAACATATATCAGAGTTTAGTGTTCCCCGACTTCAAAAAGTTTGAGAATCAAGGTCATTACTGTATTATAACTAATATTTATAAATATCATAATGCAAATTCATAATTCAATAATAATAAATTTAATAATAATAATAATTTAAGGACGATAATAAATATTATACAATTAATTATATTACCTTATTGCATAAAATATGTCAAAGTTGTATTTTCAAAATCAGTGGTTACTTATGGTATTTGTTAATTGTGTTTGAACATCAGTGTGTTTGTGTATCTGTAGGTATTCTGTATCAATAATTGGTTAACTTATAAATACTCTTTTTAGATGCTACACAACGAAGAGCTATATAATAGTGTATTGTAAATTTGTCATGAAAATAAACTATTGTATATCTATGTCTTTATTTACCAATAAAATTAATAATAATAATGAAGCATTAAAACAAAATTGGATCAATGAAATACATGCTTTATCGCCTTAATCATGCAATTTAGTAATTTATGTGCCCATAAAAATAATTTTCGTGGGCGATGTCAAAGCATTATATTTGTGAAAGCGAATAGAGAAAACAAAATGTGCACCAAAATGTCAGCTTTATAAAGTGGTTAGTCATCATAAAAGCTGATGAATTTTTGGAAACTTGATCCTTGAATTGATCGGCATTGGATACTGAATTGACAGACACTGACTCACTTACAGTTTCATTCCCACTGGATTCCTACATCTGTTGATCAACTTATTTTATAATATTCATTTAGTTACAATAATATTTTTAATCGTTTATTTTTTATTAATGAATGTTATTATTCATAGTATGTATGTTTAGACAAATATGAATATAATGAAAAATATGTCTGGACCCGACAAAGTCACCGATAAAACAAAATGGGCTGGAAGAGTGGGGGACCTTGTATATGACTTGCGTACTTATTTACACACGAGTATAACTATCAACTAGTTAGACAATAAGATATGTAAAATGATTGACATAATTTAACTTATTTTATTTATTTATCCTTAACAGAACAAAAGTTAAATAACCGATAAATTTCATTTTCATTTTTCTTATTATTCTAAATACATTATTGTTATTTCCTTTAATAAAATATTTTTTTATATTTATTTTATACTACAAACCAGTGGTTCTCAGCCTTTTTAAGATCACGGTACCCTAATAATAATTATTTAAAATTCGAGGCACCTTTATATACTTACTAACGCTTCTTTAACCAATTAATGCCGAAGGTTGTATTTTTTTAAACCAATTTTAGAATAACTATATGATTTGGGTAGAATAAAAACAACAAACATGAAAACAGTTTAATTTTCTCAACCCATGATTTAGAATTGTCCTACGTGTAAGACGGTGGGAAAATTTTTCTCAAAAAGTAAATTTTATATAAATATTTTGCCGGGCGGACAGTCGTGAACAGAAAATTTTTGTTTCAACCGCTATTTCTATTAACGCACAAAACCTGAAAGACCCATGTGTTCCTGTGACGTCATATGGTGAATGATTTCACGTATTGTTAGGCGCATTTCCGTTGAGAACCACAGTAAACTGCCTATTGTAAAATCCGACTTTAAAAAACTGATAAGAAAATAACATAGTATAAACATAATTTAATCAAATTACATTTACATCATTTTACAATCTAAATTTTAAATTTCATTGGGTAAAATCTTTTTTCATAATTTCCCAATGCTCACTTGTTAACCCTTAATTTTATGATTTCTTTTATTTATTTTGAATAAAATAAAATAACTTTCATATGACTGGTTAGTATATTGAAGCTTGTGTCGCATCTAGCGGTCACTTTATGAACTAAATCCGTTAAACAGCTTTGTAGCTCACAAGCCACACTATAAAATGGTTAGTTCTTATTTATTTTAGGCGATCTAAACGTGAAATTCTGGCATGTAGCAAATTTGCTACACAATGCTTCATAAATAACTTTTGCAAAGGTTTCGGAGGTTGGGGAAAATTCTTTCTCAATATTCATATACCAGCAATTTCAAGCAATAATTTTTTAGCGATCAGAAAAAAATCTATAGCTTCGTAGCACCTGCGGAGACATTTTTTTTCTTAAAGTGACATCAAATTCGACCTGCAACAATAATCTTAGATTTCTTTAGGATCTCAAAGTTTGGTTGTGTTCTTTAATGCATAAAATGAATAAAAATGGAGTTATTAAAGATCAAATCGATGCAAATTTTTCAGATATGGAAATGTCAGACAAACAAAACCGAAAAACATACTGAATCAAATCTAAAAAATTAAAGAAATTCACAGAAGTTTCACTTGTTTAGTTTGCACCTAACACTTTTTATTTTGCCTAAATATCCGAAAGTTGATTTCCTAATGGGTGAAACTCAGGAGACAATCTGTCAAACTCGACATAACTCAAATAACTATCCGCAACAAAAATAGTTGAATAAATGGAAAAGTTTAGACTACAAATAAATTTTTACTAGTGAAATTTTCTCGTTTCAAATCAATATTTACTGTAAAAACTATTTCCAGATGCGTGATTCCCAGAAGATTTCAGATCGAAAAATTCTGTTCAAATACAACCACCACCACCATCATCACCCCCGTCAGCAGCCAGTACTGGCTCTGAGGCCACACAGGATAAAGTTGTGCCACATCAAATCTCTCGACCAATCGATATCATTGGAATAGTTTCTGAGAGTTTTGAATTCTATAAATTTGGATTTCGTAGACTATTTGATGGAGGCGATTGTAAACTGTGGTGAGCACCAGCACATCTGGATAGGAATGTCGAGCAATGAATACAATTCGAATCGCACTCTAATTGAGATGATAATAGTTATGAGGAATATAGGGAACAATTTATTTGACTTTTTCTCCTATCAACGCAACAGTTGTACATTCTCTATTCAAAAGAGTTACTAGATTTTTTTTGATTTCCATCTCTTGAGATTTTCTAATATATTCCCATTAGGGCAATGAATGATAATAAAAACGTTCCATATTTGGTCAAATATTCTAAGTAAAACTCCATTGAAAAACACCCAAAGTCAGTTTTTTTCTTATGCTACACATAACTGTAATAATTCATTCAATCTTCTTTTACACTTTTCATCTTTTACACAACTTCTGGTTTCCTTAATCAAAAGAATTCCCAATATATACTAACTTGAAACGTTTCTAGCATCCAGCGTACCAGATCTAAATGTAATAGTTAATGATAACAGGTTGCACCTTAAATAGATTCTGATATTACGTTAAGAATCGTTCCGTGTGATTATAAAATTCTAGTTAATATAAAGAAGGTACATTTTATTACTATTCGTAAAGGTTTTTGATTTACCAACCACAGAGAATATTTCAGAGAAAGTATTTCATTGGTTCAAACTGCAACGAGTAATTGTGCTGTTATTAGTAATCGAAGTGTAGTGAAGAGAATCATAAAACCTCAGTTAGTCAACTTTTTTATGTTTATTGTGTAAATTTGAAGTCAGAGAGATGGAAAATAATTTTGTAATGGTACTCGGAAATTTATTTTGGTTAGGCATGCCATATTTTAGCGATTGATTATAATTGAAATAGTGATTAATAAAATAGTAATCAATTTACAATCTCAACGAATGGGAATCTAATATTCTAGTAGAAGGGAATTCAGAAAATTGTTATATACATCAGTAAGGGAGCTGCAGAATTTTGGAATAATATCACAACCACAATAATGATAATTAGAGGAAAGCTTCTTATACATCTTTCACAGACTTTAAAAAACTCAAGAACAGTCTATTAATTTTCTCTGAATTTTATATTAAAATTTCTTTGTTTTTATATTAAAATTTGTAGAAAAAAGAGATTTGAAGAAAAGCAGTTATAAAACAAAAGAAGTTATTGAAAAAATTTTTAAAGTTTTAAAAATTAAAATTAATAAAAAATGTTAAATTAGACAAAAGATAAATATCCTATTTGGAAATGTTTAATTAAAAAATTTTTCAAAGGAATAAAAAAATTTTAAATTTTAAATTTAAACCAATCAAAAAACAAAAAAGTAAATTTTAATGGAAAATCAGAACGTATTTTGATATTCGCTCATTGAAGATACATTTCCGCAAGAAACTGAAGAGGATTATTTAATAATCGAAACTTTTTTCAACAATATAATTATAACTTCACAGCAAGGGTTTATTTTGTTATTCACTTACCTGTTATATAAATTTATGATGCTACCAAGGAATCATGTTTTATACTTATACTACTACTACTACTACTACTACTACTACTACTACTACTAATAATAATAATAATAATAATAATAATAATAATAATAATAATAATAATAATAATAATAATAATAATAATAATAATAATAATAATAATAATGATAATAATAATAATAATAATAATGAAGGAAATGCTGGCATCTATCTTTATGTGTAATGGAACAAGAACTGGCCAATCAGTATGTGAGTCAGATAGTATTCAAGAATGCAAGGACATGAAATTGTGTGTCCCAATTTATCGAATGAGTTGCAATTCTGATATTTCTTCCGTTGATGCTCATCCAACTGGCAATCATTTCCCATTGGTTGAATAGAAAACCACGATTTTCGATTTTATTACTGTTTTTCGCCCATCGCTGTCAAACAATCACTGACTTGAAAAGTTTCCCGGCACACTTCATTGATTTTCCCCATTCCGTAGGGCTTCAGTAATAGAATAATCATGAGAAATTATGAGTGACTTTTGCTTCTCCAAATGTGCAGTTGATATCGATTTCAATGATTAATATTGATTTATTAATTAGAAAACAAATTCCCAACTCGGTACAGGTGAATAGACAATGCTGAATAACGCTTTGTAAATACCAATCCGACCTATGCCCAACAATTAAATTCGAATTTCATTTCTTTTATATTTATCGAATTTATATTTATTTAATCGTCCTTCACCAACCTTTATATGTTGTGATTACAGAAAATTATGGTGGACACAGAATTATTTGAAGGATATTTGCAACATGGAAATGTAACTCAAAGCAAAAAATAAAATAAATTCATACATTATTTTAAAAATATAGAAAGTAAAAAAGTTTTAAGGGGCAACAGATATGAACAAGTGCAAATGATGAGCAAATTATGAATATAATAATTTAAAATCGATTTGGGATATTTAGGTAAAATTATTTAAGAAATACAAACAAATTATTTAATTAATTGTGAAAAACAAATAGATTAATTTATGAGCGAAATCCTTGAGCTATACAGGTAAAATACCAGACTCAAGCTAAATTAAAAACAAATAAATAATTTTAAATTTTTCAGGCTCCTCTTGTGGAAATAATTCGATTTGAGATCGACTACGTAAGAGGGAATTCCTTATAAAAGAACTCGAAACACAGTGAAATTGTCATTAGTTGTTAAAAAAAAAGGCGATAACAGAAATAAAAGAATATTCTTAATTTAAAAACGAAAAGGTTTCTATTGAAGTTAACCAGATTTTAGAAAATATTGCTTGAGACTGTCTCTATAAGGGTTATTTGTCCCTAATGTCAAGATAGTGCAATAATACGAACAGTAATAATAAATAAAAGTTATTGTGTTGACTTATTATACTGATCGAGAACACGTGGAGTTAAATTCGCAGCTGTTACCCGTCGAACATTAAGTTACAACTCAAAATTCTTATTTCTTTCAACCATAAATAATTTTATCAAGCTCTATTAATATTTTCTTTTTATAACTATTGTTTGATTAAAAAAACAACAACAAACTCTAACAAGGTCATTCTGTTCAAGAAGTAATTAAAACAAAAGAAAAATAAATAATATAATGTTATTTAAATAAAAATTAGTAAAACAATATGCCCCAACATTGGTGAACTATTGATTTTTATTTGAATTTCTATGTGAAAATCGAAAATCAATAAAAATGTATTATTTGTATAAACAATTATTTATTAAAATCGAAATTTTTGTATAAATTACTTTGACCAAGATATTTGCTAAAATGAAACTCAGGTGAAAAATAAAAATTTTTATAAGAAATTATTGTATTTTAAACTCTTGTGAGAAAATTTACTTTGTTTCAATAGCTTATCAGGTATAAATAAAACTATTTATTTCTTTTTCTTCTTTTTTCTTATTTTTTAAACACAACACTAACTCATAACTTATGCATCACATTTATACAAGTCCGCTGTTACCATTAGTTCTTTTGAATAATCTAATAATTTTCATATTTTAACGTAAAAATTTTTTCATCTAAAGCACAGATAGCAAACATCTTTTTGACTACGTAACAATAAAAATTATTTTTGTAAAATGAAAATACATGCGTGCCTAATCGAAATATTATATATATATACACTATATCTAAAACGACAATTTATCTGGCTTCCATTTTGGGTACACGTACCGTATATTCGTCATCCCTGCATATGGTAAGCTTAACAATTATTGAAACACATTCAAAATACAAGAGTTCACATCATTTTGCGAATTCATTTTCCATTAAAACACTCCAAATGTGGTATTACAAACAAAAACACACCATTCATATATCCTTTGTTGTGTTCACTAATATCAATGGATTCCTTCTGTCGACAGTGTTCATAAACTTGTATTTGAATATGGTTATTATAATTATGATTATTATTATTATTATTATTATTATTATTATTATTATTATTATTATTACTACTTTACATTTAAGAATATGCCATGAATGTATTTCTAATCGCATGAATAGGCAGGGAATTCTTGATTTCCAGGAGGGGAATAAGCTTGAACACTGGACTTACTAAAAATGTTTCATAACCAACCACTTGAATACAATTATAAATTATTTCCTTCATTAGAAAAATATTCAGTAAATTTAAATGACCATTTTTGGATTTGGAAAATGTTATTTTCATGTTATTTAGTCATTATTAATGGTTAATAAATTATTTTAGTGTAAAAATGAATTTAAATTAAATTAAATTAAATCTGAAATTAATATTTTAAAAAAATACTTTAGTTTTGTTTCAATTTAAATTAAACTGGTATTATTATTGTATTTAAATAAATAAATCTTTTAATATATAAAATAAATAAAACTAAAACAATCGTTGATGCAAAATCTGAATTATTCCACGAATTAAAGCTTCCACAATTTATAGATATTCTCAAAAGTCTGGGTTTAGTAGTTTACGGTAATTAACCAGCTTTTATCCAACGAATAAAAAAGCAACAATAAAAAACGAAAATTTCTTCGAGAGAAGTACTAGTAAATAGATGATATTAGTAAAAGACCTAGGTAACCAAATATCCTATGAATAGTGTTAGACCCGGTTTAAAATTAAACAGGTAAGCATAAGCTTTCAGTGTTGCGTTTTTAATAAATAAATTTAAATGATATTCAACGGGACTCAAATGAGACACATTTGGCAAAGTTCAACAGTAAAATAAAGGTATCAAAGAACCATTTCAGGAAACACCTCAAATGAGAGTAAACTGGGTTTTGATACCGACCAGATACCATTAGATGAGTTCAATAAATGGGAATATGTGAATGGAGAGCTCAGTGTAACTGATGCAATAGTTTATTGGTTTATACAGTAATATGCTCAGCATTCTTTGTATTTATTTTTTGAAAATTTTATTAACAATAATAACATTGAATTTAGGTAAGATTTTCCAGTCTCATTTGGATAATTGTCATATTAATACATAAGTCTATCATTTTTGTAGGTTGTCCTTCATTTTTCTGTATGGCATTTCTCCAACCTTCAGATAAAAGTATACATCGTCATAGCAAACAAAATAAAAATGAGATATTTCCACCATGTTGAAATAATTTCCCATGCGTCTTATTAGCATGTGTGAATTCGCATTATCTTTCTTTTTCGATGGCCTCTAAAGGGTTAGGTTTGAAAATCAAGTTTTTTAATCTTTGCAAATATTAGCAATGCAGTTTCATCCAGTGAAAAAGAAAAATATAAATCTACAGTTAAGCCAGTTTTCACTGCTGCAAAGAATTTCGGATCAACGACTGATGCAGACTCGTTGGTTAAAGAAGAGAAAAATAATTTCAAATGAGATGGAAATTTTATGGCTAGCAAGTCATGAAGGTCTTGTAAAATCATTGAAAAAACTATGGGAAAAAAGCATTGAAATAAATATTTACAATTAAAAACGATTTTGACAATGTATTCGTAAATAAGTAAAGTTATTTGGATAATTTTATATTTAAAATTCAACTAATTTTTAACATATATATTCCTATCAGAGCTCAGTAGACGTACCAACCTATGCCAATATAATAAATGAAATGAGATCTATTCCTCTCTTTACATCGTGAGATCGAAACGTAAGTATAAAAAAATGTTAACTGGAGGAAGAATTCCAGAAAGATAAGGTCATAATTTCAATTGACAATTTCTAAGACCAACATGTCACGAAGCTAAGAATAAAGCAGGCGAGGCAAATTGTGTTATTTGTACTATAACTCTTTAATCATTTCAAAATACTTTATTTGGTCAGTATTTTCATACTTGCTTGAAATCCTTCTTCTATTAACCTTTGGATAAAGACCTTTCCTTTTGAAAAGAAAACTATGAATATAAATTCTCTACGCGAAAGAATCTTAAAAATAATTTGAAGTGCTAATTTTAAAGTTTTTCGACATGAAATAGTCTCTTTTTGTTAATCAGACATAACAATAATTCCCTTACTGCTAAGTTACTAAAAAGCTTAACTCCTTAAAGATTTGTCTGGACAACAATAACACTCATGGGTTTTTCTCTCCGAGTGCAATTGTGTTCTTTTCTTTCTCGTAATGAAGACTTAATGAAAAGAGCAGGTTAAACCATTCAATGTAACTTTTTTTAATATTGCAGACTAATTTTTGTATATACAACATTGAAATAATTTTCTCATTAATTTTTAGAAATAAGAATGGTACCAGTCTAATAAAATTGAAATTCACAGAAATATTCGCGGACAAAATACTTAGGAAATGAATTGTTCATCACTAATGCCGTTAATATGTTATTTAGTGGATCTAGACACGTTCTCAATCACCTTTAAATTTTAGTGGGTTATGTGGAGATTCGGAATAATCCGATTATAAAAATGTATAAGATTTCTTTTTACATAGAAATCTCTGTAGTGCTAATATTTTAGTGTTTCCTCTAAATTTTTATGAAAGTGCAAAACACATGTTTATGTCAATAATCCTATTTATTATGCATAAACAAGAATGAATACTTACAAGCTCACTCATATACTTTTATATATATATATATATATATATATATATATATATATATATATATATATATATATTCGTTATACACTGGTTATACATGAACAAATATATGGAAATCCTCAAACCGTAAGTTATGAAGTATATATTCTTGTCATTCCAGGTTAGAATTTATTGTATATTTACTGGCATAATTTTAACGTACGCACAGGAATATATATATATAAACCCATTAAAATGTCTTGAGTAACAATAAAAAAAGCAAAAACCACAGTGAAATTCCTGGGTTCCTATCATCAGTGTCTAAACCCAGTGAACCAATTGCAATCCATCACAGAGCGGCAGTTCAGAATAGAATCGGTCACGTTCTGGTGGTCACAGAATTGAAATCGGAAACAAGTATCGAAGAAAAACCAATTTGTAAGAGTGAATAATTAATACTAACAAACGATATAATAAATATTTAAACAATCAGACATTCGTGAAGGGTAAATTGTTTAGCAATTCACCGCAGAACAAATTTTTGTAATTAACTATGGAAAATTGATATTAGCCCAATACAATTGAAATTTATGAAGAATTGATTATAAATTATTTTGTTGAATTTCCTAATATTTGTTTAAATTCAACATTCCTAGAATGGATTCATTACCGAGTGCTGTCAAAGAAATCTTTTATTTTTTTGTTCACCTTTGATATGTTTTTTTTATTTTAACATTTTATATATTTTCATCATGTCTATAGATCAATGATTTTCCTTAGGTAACTCAAATTTTCGCTGCTGTGCTAAAAATTTATGTCATATATAACAAAAATGATCTATAGTAGTAATGAAAATGAATGACATATTAAAAGAATAACCTAATATCTTCATTATTGATGTTGTTTGAAAATTATTCGCCTAAAATAGGAATGTAAGTCAAAATTTATTATGTGAACGATTTTGGGAAAAATTATATCTTTTGTTTATATAATTTATAACTATAAGTGAGGAGCAAATAGAAGTGTACGTGAGTGCTTTAGATTAAGGGCCCCAATTCATTCATCCCATCTAGTATAATTTTATCAAACCCACAGGAATACATAACTTGAAATTCTTTTCGTTAAACTAAATTGAGAAAACTTTTTAAGATGGCCATCACATTTATTTGATTGCATCCCTCACCGTTTACTATTTATTGATAAAACATTATGAATAATCAGATGCAAACTTGTAACTGATAATATTTAAAAATAATATTAAATTTCTTAATAAAATAATTAATAAAATAATTAATATTCGATATTCAATCAAATTTAATATTTAAAATTAATTCATTTAAAAATTGAAAACCAAAAAAATATTGAAATAGCTTGAAACTGAGGGACCCCTACAATAGTATGTAGTTTTATGCAAATCATTACTTCTCCAATTATTTCTCCAATAATTATTCAAAAAAAATGAAATTGTCTTAAATTTTCGAATTAATTATATTTTTAATTATTCACTTAAGTTTGAGGTGAAATATTTAAAAATATTTAAAAATCAATTTTACTAAATTACAAGAAAACCTGATTCAATCGTACGTTTTACGATATATATTTCGACATATTCACTGCCATTATTAGGTAAAAAACAAATCCAAAAAATAATATGGATTATAATTTATATATTAAAATATCTGTCAAAACTTATATTTGAATAGTGCTTTCTTGTATTAAATCACTGCTATGTTTATTTAATTATTAAGTTTATTAAAAATCAATTACTGATCAATCGGATTATTATTATTATTATTATTATTATTATTATTATTATTATTATTATTATTATTATTATTATTAATTCTCAGCGCCGGATTTAACAATTAATGGGCTCTGTGCAACTGTGCCAAAAAAATCCGAGGCCCTTTTTCCAAGCATAATTTTATCTCAAAAATTAAACCTTTGAAAAAAATTTGAGATCAATAGTATAATCTGAATAAATGTATAATAAAGAAAGAAATGAGAAAAATATTTATTTAGAATGATTGATCATTGATAAAATAAATTAACTAAAACATGAATTATTTATTAAATTCAATCGCTTGTTCGGTCTTCTTAGGTGTTACTGTTAGTTATAACAACTCCATCACAATGACTATACTTATTGATATTCGTGATATAAAACTTATATAGTGTTATTTATTAGATGTTAATTTTTCGATGCTTTGGTAAAATTAAATCATTGATAACGTCATCAAATCAATTTTTTGTAGGAGTTCACTTTCAATTGAAATTAAAGACAAGCTGTTTAACTGTTCTTGCAGGCTGCAAGAATTGTTTAAACTGGGATTTACAACGAACACTGTGTTCGTTGTAAATCCCAATTTAAACAAATTCATGTTCTGACGGTTACTAATTCTTTTTCTTTCTTTTTAACTTTTCGCTTATGTTTGAGCTCTCCACTTAGATAAACACGTTTGTTTGACATTTTTTTATTTCTGATTGATCGTTAAATATTTTAAAATATTTTTTTTAATAATTAACTGATTTATTTATTTAATTAATATATTCTCTTGCTAATAACAACTGGTGATGCTGTCATGGCGTATTTATTTTTTAAATAAAAAAATCACATACGGAGTCAAATAAGGAAAAATCGGAAATATGAGTTTTATTTTTTTATACATTTTCGGGGATGGACCCCGGGGGCCCCATAAAATCTCCGGGCCCTGTACCAAGGCACAGTTGACACAATGGATAATCCAGCTCTGCTAATTCTATAATTTCGAATAGATTGTCATAAAATCCTTCATTTTTATAAGGTTTTATTTAGTTTTACTTCAAATTTGTTTGTAAAATTTCAAATTTTCAAAAATTTTATTATAAACCTTTTTGTTCTTAAGGACTTTTTTGTTTTTCACCTCTGATTTCTTTATAAGTGACATAATATTTTCTACAAAATCTGATTCATAGTAAAATTTTGTAGAAAATATTATTTCATTTTTTATGTTTATTTATACTATTGATAAAATTAAATAGTTTATTAATAAATGTTTGATAGATCGAAATATTTTTAATCAAAAATAAAACCGAGGAAAATATTTTTGGTACATAAACTTTTGTTTTTATAAACTTAAATTTATTCGTATTCTAGTTTAATATTTTTTGCTTACTTGGTTTTCATGTTTGTTATTTTCAAAATTCTAAAACAATTTATTTTTAAAATGATTTTTTTTATATTCTGACTTGGTTTATTGTTCTTGGATCGGTTTTATTGAAACATTTCATACAATAAATATTAAAAAATTTATTTTCCAATGTAACGCTAGTTTTCGTTATTGTCTTTTAATTGATGTAAAAGTAGTGCCAAAAATTAAGTCATAATAAAAATAAATGAAATGTTCAAAAAAATTGAAATAAAAAAAGACGATAGTTCAATAGTAAAAAGAGCAAGTTTGTAAATGTCACGATTTATCCATTGTTAAGTTTGGTAGGAATTGATTAATTATAACAAATTCTAAATTTTTTCTTGATATTATCTCTTGATTTACCATGCTTGATAACACAGTAAATACAAAAATTATATTACAAATAGCTAGGAACAATACCTATGAAATTTCCAAGATAAGATGAGCAAATTCTTAGTTTAACAATAAATTTGACGCTCAACATATATTTCGTAATAAGATTTGTTTCTTTTGGTTAGACCTTCTTGAAATTTCTAAAACGTCATTTTCAACTCCTTCATTCTCTGATTTCTGAGACTAAATACTAATTCCATGAATGTGTTTTATTTGTAAAACCTTTTATGTTCTTCACCCTTTATTGACTATTTCCAATTTTCTTTTTCTTTATGAAATTGGTAAATGATTCAGAACTTTCGCACTCGGCTTCATAAGCCCACCAACATTAAAACCAGCACTTATCAAAAACATTATGGGACAGGCGTAAA
The DNA here is from genome assembly GCA_022537955.1 of Schmidtea mediterranea. Taxonomy (NCBI): domain Eukaryota; kingdom Metazoa; phylum Platyhelminthes; order Tricladida; family Dugesiidae; genus Schmidtea; species Schmidtea mediterranea. The sequence continues at coordinate 79,669,326 of CM039681.1, forward strand.
GATGCCATCCATTCAGGTTATAAAAATTACTAACAAAAATTAAGATTTTTTTCTTTTCTCTATATTCTATTTTTTTATTGGAATAAAACTAATCACCTAATGAAATTAACGTAATACACTTATATGTAATTAAATAAATTATGATTGTTCAAGAAAAACCTTAAATTATGGATTAAAAATTTTATTTTTTAAAATTTATTGATCTATAAATTTTAAAACTTAAAGGAAAAAGAGAAATGCTTCATTTTGCACTTTTTGAATATAAATAACCTTTATTTTCATTTCATATATTTTTTAGTTCAATATTGATATTTTATTTTTTATGATTTATTTAAACAGGCAATTAATACTGACCAATGGAAATGTCTTTGAAGTTTTTAGAATTAATTATTGATTTAATTAGCAGTTAATTTTTGTTTGAAATTTACACTACATAAAATAAATACATATATTTTATAATTTACATATAATTTTAAAATATTTGTTTAGTTCTTTGTAAAAATATTAAATTTTAACAAAATTTCAGAAAAATAAAAAATTATTTTTAAATCGAAATATATAAATTTGAAAAGTTATTTAAAAATTATGATCTTTTTGGTTATTGATCAAATAATAATTTTGGTGTTAATTATTATTTCATTGATAAACCTGACGATCCGGACGGTGGAATGTCATTGTTTTAATTAAGGAAAACCTTTGTTCATCAAGGAAATATTAAGGAATATGAATTTTTTTGTAAATAAATTAGGCCACTTAAGATGAATGGGAATAAAGTATTACTCTTCCATTTAACCTTTAACAGAGTTCCAAACTTTACAAGGAAAAAAGAAAAATTAACGAGTTAATTAAATTTCTTAATACAAATTTCATTGATTTTATATTTTTATATGCAAAACAATTATCAAAAGCATAATTAATTCAGATAAATAAATAATTAATAGATTATAATAGAGGAAATGAATGTAAATAATGAATTATTATAAATAAATTATTGAGCAAATTACAATTCATATTACAATAATAATAGTAATAATAATAATAATAATAATAATAATAATAATAATAAAATCAATAAAAATAAAATCAATAAAAATAAAAATCAGATAATAATAATATTTATAATAATAAAAAATTAAACAAATATAATAACTGATAATAATTATAAATTAAGACGAAAAATAATGTTTTACATTTATCATGCATTAATAATAATTATGAAAATGATTTAAATATTATATGTAAAATATGGAATAATTAAAATAAATTTTCAGTATTTTAATATTTAATAATTAAAATTATTTCCAAAAATATATAACTAAAAGACCTCAAAAATGTCAATAAAATCAATTTAATTAATTTAATTTTTATTAAACATAACAGAAGTAAAAAGGTGAATTCTATTATTCTTCTTATCGGATTGGGATGATAAGGAAGTTGAAAGATATTTCCTCTGCAAATGTCTGGAAAATCTTTAATTTTGTTTTCCTCACAAAACGATTCCGCCGAAATAATCCGGACTTGAATGACGGAAAATCCAATTGAAAATTCTGACATCAAGTAATGAAAAACATCCAACAAAATCAAAATGATTTTATCGAAGGAAAAATCCAGCAAAACAAAAAGTTAAAGTGCAAATAATCATAAATTGAAATCGAAGAAAAATAAATAAAAATCCACGTACCTGTTTAATAATTGTGATTAAATTTTTTCCCGAAACTTGAGATAATCAAAAATAGTTTAAATATTCCATAAGAATTCGTACCTTGTTGGATTAATTCAAAAACTTCTTAAACTGATTATAGAAATGAGGGTAAGAAATTTCTACTCTCAGCAGTGACGTCATCATCATTAACAGACAAATGATAAGGTAAGATTAAATTTGATATTGGTTTTAACCAATCAAATTCGTTATTTAATTTTGTAAGTAAATCTTTTTCAAAATTGCTGTACTACTGTACTGTAATTGAACAAATTCAAAATATACACACACACCGACACTCTACATACACACACGTACACACACAGTGTGTTGCAGACAGAAATTTTTAACCCATTTTTTGTACAATGAAAATTTATAAAGACGACTCGTGTTTATATTTGACTCACGATGTATACACGAGCACACGCATACACACAACCATAAATGCATACACACACTAGGCATAATTTTAGAGAATCGCTACCAAATTGTCCAAAACTAGAAAAAGAAATCATGGTAAATAATTTTCAAACTAAATTTTTTTGCAATTTTCCACGGTGAGTATTTTCCGATGTTGCCTGGGAAGAGCAGGATTTAATCGAATTTGACAGATGGGCTGATGCTGATGTGTTTTATTTATTTTTCCATGCTTGTGTTCGAATTAACGAATTTTAACTAAAGATTTTCATGCGTAACTTGAAATCCGTTTTCTATCCGCCTAATTGTTGTGAATGAGGTGTAGGAGGCTCCATGAAGGGAAGGGGCGGTCGTTGTGAATGAATTGTTAGCCTAGGATATTTTTTTTATTGGAAGAATTCTTTATGATCATCAATTATTGAATATTTTAATATTATCAGTAATGATTTTAAATGAAATCAATAATTCCTTTATGCTAATTTCTTTTCATACTATCGATCAATATTTTCTTTTATATGAATTTTTGGCGCTGCATTTACAAGTATTCGCTGGCCAATTTCAATATATTTACGTTAGAAGCAGAAAAAATCACTTTATAATTTTTAATTGATTTCATTGGATAATAATTTATATATAAAAGAAAGACAAAAAGGAAACAAAACAAAAAAAAGTCTTGGTGCATAAAATTCTAGAATAAAAAATACGTAGTTGGACAATAAATTATGACCCTAACAATAAGTAATGAGCTTGTTTAAATATTATTTTTATAAAGTAAACATTATTTGAATTAAAGCTATTTAATGGATTCTATAAATACAAAAAGTGCTGTGGCTAATAATGGGACCACGATTGAAAACTCCATCGGGCAAGCAGAAATATTTGACATGGATGTTGATGTGAAAGATTTTATTTTGGAGACAACAATATTTTGAAGTAACAAATATTATAGATGAATGCAGAAGCTAATTTGCCAATGTCTTTCTTTTAATAAATGCTACCAAAATATAAGTTTCAATAAACGAGAATCTTCATTATACAGAAAGATGAAAAATGCATTCGACAAAAATAAATGTCTTATAACAATTTAAATGAAAACTAATTATCAACAAGTAAACAATACAACTGAAGAATTTTGTTCAAAATCGAAAATGTTACGGAAAATATTCTTAAACCTAAATTAGATGACGAAGAGTTAAAGAAATTTTAAATGTTTAATTCGCTTGAAGACAAAGAAATAAAAAAAGAATCTCAACAAACCAAAGTTAAACAACTCCGTACGGCATTTTTTAAGACCCCTGTGCAAAAAAATTTTTAAAAATTTCGAAGATAAATTGCTACTTTAAGCTTTTTAAATATTTTTAAAAAGCAGAATCATGATAAAGAATAAATATTAAAATATTAAATAGTTAACATTAGAAAATTAAAATATTAAATAGTTAATTTAATGCTTATATAATTGTTATTCACTTATCTGATATATTAATTTATGCTGCTACCAAGGAATCATCGTTTTATACTTATACTATAATTGTTATTAAAATAATTGTTTTAAAATTTCTTATGTTTAATATTTTTCAGTTAGACCGAATTTCATACCAGATAGAAGGAAACAATTTCAGGGTCCTTTGGATATAGGGGCCCAGTGCGATTGCATTTGTTGCACCTGGGATGGTACAGCGCTGAAGTTAAAATCATTCGAACGAAAAATTAAAAAATCATGACCAAGTTTCAAGATAAATTAATGTTTACAATGCTGATGTAGCTTCAATAAATAAAAATAAACTTTATGTTGATACGGTAAAGAAAAGTTTAACTAAAATATGGCTATAAAAACCAGAGTTGTTTATCCTATATATAAAGTTGAATTTATAAAAAAATAAAATTCGTTTTAAATGGTTGAAAATCTGTGAATAGAGAAATAAACGTTACAAAACTGAGGAATTTCAAATGTCAGAATATATACGGTCATATCAAGTTCTTGGAGTCTTTGCTAGTTGTGAAGAAGGCCATAAAAGATAGGAATGTCCAAAATTTCAGTGTTTACATTCAAAGAAATCGGACGCAAGGATTTATTTCATAAAAGTCAACAACAATTTCAAAAATAGTTGCTGTATATGACGAGGAGGACCTAGATGCTGTATTAGAGTACTCTAAATATAATATAAGATTAATATGTGCAAATGATAGTATCATTAAAATTTGGGTAAAGCTATTTTTAAAGAATTCGGAATTTGTAGTAGCAAAAGATATAAACCCGATGTCAAGAGGTCGAAAAGAATTCTTTGACAGGTTTGATATTAAGTTGCAAAAAGATATAGCAAACTGTGATGACATAAATTCTCAAAAATACAAGTTGACATGTAAATTAACTTATTGAATTTTGATTTTTGTAAAAGATTTATCGGATTTCAGCTATTTTTTAAATGGCTGCTAAGTAAATGAATTTTTAAATTTTTTTTAAGACTTGAATTATGATGAGATCATTATTCAAGCTCGAAAAAATGACTTTTGTTCCACAATGATATATATTTATACTGTGACGTAGTTATACGGTGGTCACGGCAGCTTTAAATACGGGTCCCCTTTTTATTTAAAGTTATTTAAAGAAACTAAACCAAGTAAACGCACGCACTGTAAACCTGATTGACAAAACATGATTAACATACCTTTAATTAAATCCATTTTATATTTTAAAGACACGTTTTACACTCTACAGTATGTTCAGAATTTCTTCCTACGGCACTTCTTCTCTGCAAAAATGTTAACAAGTTCATCAACATGCATTTTCTTTGCGTTTTCGTTTTCAATGCTGAGAATGGCTAATCCAGATAGTCTATCTTGCAGCATAATTTTTGATGAGCTTAAGCTTGGAGAACGACCTATCTGCTGTTGTCACAGTTACTGGTAAAATGAGGACGAGAAGATATGAAGTGCAGACAATTGGGAGTGATGTAACAAGAGAAATATTTTTGATTATCAAAAGATGACTCAACTCTTTGATTGTGTTTATTTTCTTAATTTCTTGTTTGAGAAACACTCTAAAGCTTTGTAGCTGCTCGAAGAACGATGGTGCCATGTCATTTGAATACTGTTGTTGTAACTTTGTCGCCTTTGTAAATAGTTGATTATCGGTGGCGGCAGTAAATTCACAGTAGTGCAGTATGCCAAATGTATCTCCCACAGCTCGCATTCTTCTGAACGGATGAACAACCTTATTGATGAGAATGTCAAGAGTGCGTTAAATTACGTTTACTTTGAATCGGATTTCTGGATCAGTGAGTCCGCTATCATCGCATAGATTATCAAAATGCTTCTTTGCTGTTGGGATTCGTTTACCTTTTCCAAAATTGGTCTCTACACCTCATTATTGTGCAAAAGAGACTGCCGTTTTCTTGGCAATATTGTATTCATTTGAATTGTTCCTGAATGCTGACATCAGTTCCAAGAAATTTTTATGCAGAATTGAAGCACTTATTAAGTCAATGGTATCAGTCTAGAGCATCAATGAAACAGTATTCAGATTTCAAAATTTTTGTGATCACAACCAGAAAAAAAACAAATTCAAACGCTTCTAATTTTCTTTGAAGTTCGAGTGCTTCAGCAATAAAATCTATTTTTTCTCGACCAGGTTTTTATTTATCAATGCTTTCAATATATTTACATAACGATTGCATACTGCTAATATGCACTCTTCAACGAACTACCATCTTGTTGGGCACAATTTCTTGAGTTTGATTTTGGACTTAGTTGTAAACGATGACAGAATGTTCCATCGTTTGATACTCGAACCGAAGAAAGTGTAAATCCTCTGAATAACATCGACAAATTATGATACTTCGTATGATACTTCGTCATTTAGAATCAAATTCAGATTATGTGCACCTCAATGAACAATCGGATTTTTGGTGGCATTTATTCGTTTGGAACGTCCATAATGCTAACCTCATAACTAGAAATTTATCGCATCGCATCATGACATTCTGATTAACTGACTGTCCGTGCTCAACTGCTCATAATCTTTGTTTTTCTGGTTGGACCGGGCCCCACAGCAAGGCTGTAGCTGCTACCACGGTAGTTACGCCACTGTTTATGATTATATATCCTAACAATGACAATATTTTCAGCCATTTTTTCGCTAAAAATTTCTATCATAAAGTTATTATAGGAGTGTATCTTAATGCAGCTTGACTACATGTTGAAAGCTTGCATGCATTTTTTATTATGTGTTGTGATTATGCATTATTTAATTTTTCTACCACTTTTTAATTTCTCTAGTCTAGGGTTTATCTCATTCCACTTCCAAAGAACCAAATCAAAGTGAGTTTGTATGTATGTATCTTATAAGAGTATTGATTTTTATTTTACATTTTGGAGAATCTATCTCAGTGTACCTTTGTGTATAAGATGTTTTATCTATGAGGATTTCCGGAGTTCTTTACAATCATCCATGAGAGCTGAATGATATAGTTTTGATATTATAAATCATATATTTCCATATATGTAGTTAAAAGACAAAATGAAAAGGCAGAAGTTCTAATACTCATAGAAGAGTAGGAGAGTGGGTCTCAACAACAAAAATATATCTACAGTCTTAATGCACTTTTAAATGTCCATAATCATAATTGTTTTTCGGATTTCGTGGATTCTAGTGTGTTTATCCCAAGACCATCACTAATCTCCTAAGTTGTTTTGGCTATTGTAAACTTTTACCATTTTTTATTAAGAACAGTTTTTGTACTTTTACCGTACCTATCTCAAGTATCTATCCCAACCATTCGAAATAAAATGAATCTAAACATTTGCATTACAACATATAAAATTAGGTACACCAGGGAGAATAATTCCGTCATCTAAAAGTAGGGTTTAAGAAAAGGATTTCTAAGATGGGTTCCCTAATCTTTATTCTTTCATCCTCAACTCTTTCAATAATTCTTTCTTTAGATGGGAATTATAGAAAAATTTGTCAACTCGATTTTCATTCTTCTATAATCTATAAATTTCATTTCTTAGATTTCTCAGAGAAATAAATTCACTCTTGCGCGATGAATGAATGACGAAAAGACAGAAATTTAAGGAAGATGATAAATAAATGTAAAACTTACATTTTTTCAGTAAAGTTTGAAGACGTGAAAAACCGTTTCCCCAGAGATGAAGATGGCTAGAAATTGCTAATTGACATAGTATATTACTGGGAAACCGGGCTCTGGGGACATTTTCAGAAATGGTGATGTGCCCAATATTGATTGTGAATATGGAAACGCACATAAGGGTTTGGATAATTGAAATTTACCCCAATCAAAACCTCATTGAAGAGGTTCAAACTAAGAAGAGTATTAGAGGATACTGACTCAGAATTAGTTTTCGGGTTTTCAAGTTTCCAGAATCTTTTTTCTTTCGTATTAACCATTTTCTCATTAAACTTAACATTTAACCTCATTTAGTTTTCACTGTAAATTATTGTAAATATCCAATTTGCATTCTCGCTATTCCTTAAACATAAAGGTACCTTTGAGAGTATAAACCAAATGGTATTGGCCTGTGATTTTTAGGAATGCACCTTCCATCTTATCAGCAATAGTGAGAACCTTTACTAAATATATTACTAATCTTGTAAGTTAAAACAAAAGGGAATGGCGTAGGAAAAATATTAAATATTTCTTTTACCCTTTTTTACGTTTTCTTACTATTCCATACCTTTTTTGAAGTGAATGTTATAAATCAAAAGTGTAATATTTCCAATCTTACCTTATTTAAGACGCCATAGTGATGATCGAAAGTCTCTGTAAAACCGAAACATCGTCTAGATCAGTAGTTCGTAACCTTTTTAGCTACTAGAACCCCTAAATTGTTCAAACAAAATTCTTGCAGCCCTTACCAAAAATAAGGAATTATATAAATTGAAAAAAAACAATGCACAATATATTTTTTATTAATATTATGTGCATAACAATTTTTTAAAAATCTTAACTATTATCTAAAATTTAGATTCTAAAATAATCAATTAAATAAAATAAAACAAGTTATAAAATAAGTTAGGTATGGTGTTAGATCAGTTCTGGGCCAAAAAAATCCAGTTAGAGTTAGTATTTTGTATTATTTTGGATTCGAACCCGGGAGGTACTTAAGTGCATAAGTACCTACTAATTACAGTGAATTTGTAAAATTGGAAACTCGCACCACATATATACTAGATCGCACCCCTGGTTAAGAACCACTGGTTTAGACAGACTGCTGACAATCTAATATCCATTAGTACTTTTCCCATCAGTTCTTGAAACGTATCTGGCACTGCTGCTATTCCAAATGCTATTCTGTTAAAGCAGTATTGTCCTGACTCAGTTTTCTATTTTGGCTCTTCTTTTAATTTTACCTGATAATATGCATTTCTGAGATCTATTAAACCGAAGAGCTTCACTCTACTCATTGTTTTAGTATCTCAGCTATATTATTTGTAAATGTTGGATTGTAAATCATTCTCAAATGAAAATGCTGACTGTAAAAGTCTTAATATTCTATATATGTAGAAAGTATGTAATTTCCCAGTCGAATGTAAAAAGAACTTAATGTTATGTTGATTTCAAACTATTAACTATTAACTACAATAAGAAACAAAAAAATGAAATATTTGTGAACAAAGTTAAGAACTTGTATTATCAAACAATAAAAACTAAAAATAATAATAATTGTCTTATCTTAGTTTTTATTCTTTATTGAAGGATGTGCGTTATTTCTATAGGATAAATCGACTTTAGATCGTCTTCTTTTATTGGAAATAAAAGATTGTTTTATCTTTTGTTGTTTTGGTTCTTGTTTTGAAGGAAACGAGGTATTTGAGGATGGCTTGGTTTTGGTAATCCTTTAATTTCAATTCGTAATCTTTGAATCCTTAATTTTTGTTCGGAATGTTTGGGTTGTTTCTTGTTTGATTTTTTTACTTCTTTAATTTCTTTCGATCAATATTTTCAATTTTTGTATTTTTAATTCCTTTCTTCATTATAGCAATTTAATTACTAAAGGGGTATTGATTTTTTTATATTTCAATTTATGAAAATAAAAACAATAAAAAAAAATAAATAAGGCATAGGGTGTGGAACACCGATTGGAGGGAAAATCACCACAGCACACAATAAAAATAATTATGAAGACCATTATACTGACAAAGGAAAAATAAAAAGTTATATATTGTGATGTGATATTTTGCAACGTTTTCAAGCGACAGAAAAGAAATGAGCAACAGAGGAGCTCTAGAGTTAGCCCCGGCAACAGCAAGAATTAGTCGTGATGCAATACATGTCGAAATGTTACATGGATCAACAACAAATTCACTATTAACAAATACTATTGTAAATAAAAATGCATAAATAGTTAAAATGGAACCTTTACCTTCAATTCGGATTAAACATCAAACCCATGAAGAAATGTCATTGAGTAAAATAGTTATACAAGCTAAAGGCAAATTTTTTTACGATGATCCAAGATCAAAGCTGTTCATGACAAATTTACCAAGTGGATGGATTGAGTACTTTAAATGCCGTGCAAATTTTCACAATATTTGTTTAAAAGGTGAGGCTACATTTATTTACAGGTGGGGGGGGGAATGATTCTGCAAATTTCTTTGAAAAGAATTAGCAAAGATTCAGATGCCGAATCCGATAAAATTTATAATTAAACTGTAAATAAAATCTTTAACTTTTTGTTTTAATTTTTTACCTTTTTTAATTATGTTAATTATTATAATTTTATTCTTTAGATTTTTGGTTTAATTAAACTTATTAAATAATAGTTAATCTATTTAGATTTATTTTTTACTTATATATCTAATAAATATGAATAAATGTTTTGGTACTCCCACCCCAGAGGTGCTGCTTTCCTATCCTAGAGATGACATTTATCCCTCTCATTATAATATTTGTACCACATTAGTATGGTAGCTAAAGTTAAATATTTTCACCATTGGGGCTAAGAAGGAACACCTCTTGGGAGCACAAATGTAGTTCACCTTAAAGGTTTTTATAACCAATCGTATTAGGGTACAAACTCATACATTTATTGAAAGAAACGAGTTGTTTCTTAATGGTTTTTCCTTGAAATTCTTTTTGCTTAACATTCCTTCTAAATAAGTTCATTTTATTATGAGATTAGTCAATTTTTTGAAAGTGCATTTATCTATCAGGTTAGTTTGACCATGGCGTTACAATGTGGTACAATCGGATTAACATTAAAGGTTTTTAAGACTATAATAAAAAAGTATGCTTCTCTCTTATCAATTAGGAAATGTGAATTTCTGCGGAGTTTTTGGCAAATAATAATTTCTTAGTTCTATTGACATCAAGAAAAACGTTTATGTATCTTAGAGTTAAAACGGTTGTCCTTATAGTGTACAGACGGGAATGAGTCGTCTAGTAGTATGTTTGAAACCTTTTACGTTTAATGTAAATTTATTTCTTAACCCACGTAATAGAGAAGAACAAATAAAACTAAAAGTGGCTCTGTGTTGAACCGAATGAGAAAAATAATCTCATTCTGTCATATGAATATGTGGAGGCTAAGCATCGGGTTAAGATGACTAATCAGTCAGTAATATATAAAGGGCTAAAAATTATTAGTGAAGAACATTGAAATTTTGTAGAGAAATAATCCCAATAGTTTATGTTAGCTCGGTCATTTGATTATGAAAATAGAACTTGTTTGTTCCCATGTTTGTTTAGGTGGCACAGAAATGTCGAATCAAGAAATACTTGAACTTACCATGTCTTCTTGATTATTTCAATATAAATATTATTTCCCAATTTCAATGAATCCAATGAGGATTTCCAGGTCAATTATTAATTGTGAAATTTATGTCATATTATTGGTGGAAATTGTGTGAAAATTTGGCACGTTGTTGAAATTTTTATTCCGCCTTTCCCATTGGTTGTTTTTGGATTGATTTCTAGTGCTGATCACATGATCCACAATCAGATTAGGATCAATACTTTCGATGTGCTTCATTGAATATTATTAATATTAATTGATTTAATTTATTATTATTATTATTATTATTAGACTACAATTTTCTAAGAATTATGTATAAAGGTGAATATTTTTATCCAATGACTATGAAAATGTGAATTTCGGATACTTGAAATTTTTATATTCAGAGAAAATAGAAAATTATAAAATGTAAGGGTAAAAAAACGTTTAAAGTAAAATAGAAGCTTCTAATTATGGGGTAAATTTTGAAAAGGGTTATCAGCCATGACGATGAAACCAGAGAGCCTTCTAAAAGAAATTGAATAGTCAAAAGGAAAATTTAAATGTATATATAAAATATATTATATTACAATGATCTGAGAAAGATGATAATTTAGCAGGTCCTTAAATTGCATAACATATTTCTCCAATCGGACGTCCTTGATTGTTACCAAAAGTTATGTTTTACACTCAAACTTTTTACACAATATCTTCAATAATCTTCAAGTAATTCTGAAAACTGTATTTTACACTTCACATGTAAATGTCGTTAAATATAAAAAGTAAGCGATTAGTAATACCATATTCCTATTTAGTAGCCTCCCCCCTCACCCTGCCCCAATTACCAGCAATAACACAATATACCAAAAGTCCATTTACAGAATGTATCTGTATTCAAAAGTGCATTGAATAATATAATTAATATTTTATATTAATATCTATTATTAGTAACCATGATACAATCAAATTGTTGCCTAAATGAATTTATTTGATTTAAACAAATTTAAGCATTTATCCAGTCTCAATTGCTTTAATTTACCCAGTTTAACAGCAATTCATTTAAAAATTTAGTTATAATTTTGAATTGAAGCTACTTCCAATTTGTCAGTAGCTAAAATAGCATTTTTATTAAAAATCTTTTATAATTTGTTGAATAATTTTCAATATCAAATAGAGCAAGGTAACATATAATCCAGACTAAAACAATTATTTTTTATATTTATGTCCAATTATTATAAATGTGGGAATAATTACAAATTTTTTACAACTTGAAATGCAATTAATATTATTATTGTTATTATTAATATTGTTTATATTATTATTATTATTATTATTATTATTATTATTATTATTATTATTTTTATTATTATTTTTATTATTATTATTATTATTATAATTATTATTATTATTTATTTTTATTATTATTTTTTTATTATTATTATAATTATTATTATTACTATTACTATTATTATTAATAATTTGACAGAATGTGAAAATACATATTATCATCGATATTAATAAAACAAATTATTAAAATCAAATATTCAAATTAAACATGAATTTTCACATCCTGAGAAAGGTAAAAACATTACATTTATAAATACTCTTTTTAATATGTAATGTTATAAATTTAATATAACTAATTAATATAATATGAATTCGAACATTAAAGGAAAAATTCTGCCGGCCCCCTAAAGGTTACACCCACACACTTTTCAAAAATTTTAGTTTTGAACACCAATTAACTCACTAGATTTTACAAACACTTAAACTTTCCGTTTATCCCACTTCCCTAATACTTTTATTCACCGCTTAAAAATCATTTTTTATTGTTTGTTTTCTCATCAATCTTCGTGATGGATTTCAAAGAATAGTGTTACATCCCGTCGGATACTATCAAATATTTCAGTTACATTTAGTGATCTAGCTAGGGCCTTCTGCACCCGGAAACAAAACCACAAAATCTGCGACCACTGCATATAATCTTTACAAGATACATAAAACATAATAATTCGAGTCTTTCGAGTCTTTGATGCCTACATGCATTTCAGTATATTGTTGTTTCTATGCATATTACACATTAATCATCATAATAATTGTATTATTCGTTCCATATATTATTTATTAGTGTGACGTCAAGTTTCCTGACATGTCCACGCAATGTCAAGTTTTGAATGACCAAACATTTTATACAATTTAGTATTCGCTTCAAAACATCTCGCCATCTCGCAACCTCTGACTGAATTTCAGCTTCAAGTGATGCTTAGATTCTTTTCACTTGAATCAATCTGCGCTCTGCTTTTTTCCATACATTAAAATATTTCCAGTGGAAAGGATTCTTCTCGTGAGCTGCTAGTTTCTCTGGTTTCCTCGACTTGTTAAATCCATTAGCTAATTCAAAAGATGATCTATTATTTGCACTGGATGTAGGAAATAACAAACAGCAAAAACAGTACGCTGCTTCATTTAACAGTGAATAAACTAGCCATCTTTATTCAACTCATCCCCCTTTCCATTGTAGAGTCTTCGCTTGAACCATAGGTTCGTCATAGAACGGCCATCTTTCTTAGTAAATGGACCATTATTATTTTGAAATTCCTTAGAACCTCGAGATACAATATCTTTGCAGAGCTGTTGGAAAATTATAGGCGACAGTAATATTTGGTCAAAATCAAAATGGCATACGTCACCGAACATAAGCACAGCTGAAATCGGATTAGGCATATGAAAAGTGATATCCTTTTCTTCTTCTACTTTAGACTCAGATAAAGTTGATGAACTACTACTGTTCTCTGTGTATTGCTGATTATGCTGTTCACTTGATTGATCACTGAATTCATCAACATCAGTATCCTCAGGCTGCTGGCTTTTTTCGAGTATTGACTTCAAAAAACATTCCAGTAGTTTACTAGACTTACTAGTTTCTCTTCTTTCATTGCCTTTCTTTTTCTTCGTTGAGCTCCACTAGGCCTTTTTCCAAACATATATGGAATAAATGTGATAAAAAATACAGTTAGTTAATAGTTATTTAAATAATTAACAATAATAAAATTTTCTAATAAATTTTAACATGAAATTTTTAATATTGTTCGTCAAAATGTAAAGAATTATTTTCAAATTGCTTTAAGCCATTTAACCAAATTGAATATTATACAACTGAACCAGTTCATTGAAGAAAATAATAATTATTGTCACTCTTACCTTATTTGTTTTCCTTCAAAAAAGAAATGCCAATTCCAAACAACTTCATTCTCTTGATGAATAGTTACTACACTCATTGTACGATATATTTCGACAGTTTAAACTGTCATCTTCAGGCTGCAAAAACCGACTTAATATCATGGATAATTTATATTTATTTAAACAAATTATATCTTTATTATTTAAATATTCTAATTAAATTTAATACTCATCGGGAACGTGTGATATGTGAGGCATTATTTATAAGGTCATTGTATCCAAAGATTAATGTTTTGAATGTTTATAAATAGTTTGAGTATGTGACAAATTGAAGTTTCTTTATTGTTTAAACATTTTTTTAAATTTTAATATTAATTGCAATTTGTTAAATTTAAATTTACAAAATTAAATTTTTAAATATTTATTTATTGAAATGTTTAATTAAAATATATAATATATTTAATTAATAAAAATATAGTTTGTTTAAATAGATATAAATAATCCACAATATTGAGTTGGTTTTGAGTGCCTGAAGATGACAGTTAAACTGTCGAAATATATCGTACGAAGAGTGTTTTATTGGTGTTTTTTAATTATAATTATAATTATTATTATTTTTTTTTATTATTATTAACATATTTTACAATAACAATAATTACAAATCATCCTTTTTATGACTTGAGATGGCAATTTATTTTTATCGTTTCTACGATTTCCTTTTGCGACAGTAAGGGAAATGTGAGTTTTACAAATTTGTTTCTTCAGATTTAATGATTTCTGCTTGGTGTTTATTGCCGTTGCACGGTTGAATGACTGTCGATTTCTTGTCTTGCATCAGGCAGAATTCCATTAGAAATTTTAAAAATGAAAATTAATTTTTGTCAAATTTTCTAAGGATATTCATTAAAAAACCTTTGTCGTTGGAAATTATGCGTTTTTTGAAACATTTTTCCGGAAAAATATATTTTGTGTTCATTGATAAGTAATTTTATGGAATTTTCGAAATATATATATGTATGTATATGTCTGACATAATATTTTCTACAAAATTTGTCTACGAATCAGATTTATTTAAGGTATTCATAGAAAAATTTTGTAGAAAATATTATGTCACTTATAAAGAAATCAGAGGTGAAAAACAAAAACAATCCTTATAATCTTGTTATAGATGATCAAATATGATAATGATCAAGAATTTCAATGAAATTTATAGATAAATTCTAATCACAATGTCTAGATGTAACAAAAATAATTAATTTCTAAAATGTCTGTCCCGCAAACTAATTGCTGTAATATCAACAAAAAATACATTTCCTTGAAAAGAGTAACATTATTATTAATTCTTTACTTAATTAATAAAACTAACAGACATACTTTCACCAGATTCTTCACTGTCCTGGAGATTGTTTGATTCAAAATTTGACGGAAGCTCCTCCGACCGACGTCTAATGTTGTCGTTGTCATCTGGCGTCTTTTTCGAAAAGTTAAATAGTTCTTTTGGAAATTTTGACCGTCTGTTCAAGATTTTCGCCTGAAACACAGTAAACCAATTAAAGTGGTATTATTTATATACTGTAAGTTGATGATTAATTTATCCTGTCAGTTAAAATCCCCTATATATTCTCAACATTATATCTTCTCAACCTTATGACATTTCTTGCCCACATTTTACTATTAAATTGAGCACTGGTACTTCTACACTATTCCACAACGGTTCCTTCTATTTCATTTTACTTCAACCTCAAGTATCTTTGATGAGCTTCCTAAAGATATTGCACTCAACTTGCTAACAATAAAATAAGTCAATTCTGATCTGGATGAACCATTTGTGAGAATTGTAATAGAAAATAAACGAAATTAAAACAATCAAGATCAATTAAATATTTGTCTGATTAATTAAATTTACAAATCACGAAATCTAAATTGAGCAGTGAAAGGCACTGAAAATTTGATTAAAATTTGATTGGAATTTTAATTGAATTAAACAGTTTTTTTTCTTTCGATATTTTTATGAACATAATTGAAAATTTCAGTGTTGGCGCGATTTGAATTTCAATTTTTGTTTCCTTTCTCAATTCTGACAAAACAGGTATTTTATCAGTTGGAAATCTCTTATCTCTGGCAAACATTGGAAGTAGTCATTAGCAAATGTCTAAGTATCCAATTGGATTCTGAGGCAGGCAAATGAAGGGGCTTTTAAACAATACATTATCTTTTCCTTTTGACTATGGTATTGACAATATGGACAATTGTGATTTTATTTTTCTGACGACTTGTTATGCTTTTTTGATATATGGGGGCCTAGTTAAGCTTTATCAGAAGGTAAATCTCAATATTATATTAGTTATGAGCTTCTTCAAATTTTGTTCACCTATATGATCAGTTTCAATGTTGTTAGTAAAGTGCTGATTTATTTTTAATTAAACCTTGAACAAATAACAAATTATTTTTACTCCAAAAAATCATTTTTCGCATTTTTGGATATTATATATCATAATATGTTATTGTTCTCTAATTTTAACGTCAATTTTTTGGAGAATTTCTGAAAGTAAAAATTCTTTAAATAAACCCTTCCCTAAAACGAATTTTTTTTATATTATTTTAAATTCAAAGTCAAATTTAATTATAATACTGATAATAATAATAATAATAATAATAATAATAATAATAATAATAATAATAATAATAATAAAATAATAATAATAATAAAATAATAATAATAATAATAATAATAATAATAATAATAATAATAATAATAATAATAATAATAATAATAATAATAATAATAATAATAATAATAATAATAATAATAATAATAATAATAATAATAATAATAATAATAATAATAATAATAATAATAAATAATAATAATAATAATAATAATAATAATATAATAATAATAATAATAATAATAATATAATAATAATAATAATAATAATAATAATAATAATAATAATAATAATAATAATAATAAAATAATAATAATAATAATAATAATAATAATAATATAATAATAATAATAATAATAATAATAATAATAATAATAATAATAATAATAAATAATAATAATTAATAATAATAATAATAATAATATAATAATAATAATAATAATAATAATAATAATAATAATAATAATAATAATTAATAATAATAATAATAATAATAATATAATAATAATAATAATATAATAATAATAATAATAATAATAATAATAATAATAATAATAAATAATAATAATAATAATAATAATAATATAATAATAATAATAATAATAATAATTAATAATAATAATAATAATAATAATAATAATAATATAATAATAATAATAATAATATAATAATAATAATAATAATAATAATAATAATAATAATAATAATAATAATAATAATAATAATAATAATAATAATAATAATAATAATAATAATAATAATAATAATAATAATAATAATAATAATAATAATAATAATAATAATAATAATAATAATAATAATAATCATATAATTTTAATGCTATTTAATGAATGTCATAGAATTTATCGATTGCTCACACAAATTAAATTAATTAAATATTTTTTGGAATATAAATCACAATATCGATTAAATGAAATTTGGCAAATCAGAAAAAATAATAAAGAACAATTATAATAATTAACTTGTTTAAATTCATAAAAAAAATTTCTGGAAAAATTTACGCATTATTCGATATTTTTAAAATCGAATTTTCAATATTTAGATAAAATGTTTGACAATATTTTAAAAGAATAAAAAATGGAATTGTTTTACTTTATCTAATTGAAGCTAGCGTGCAAAAGTCTAAAATTCGGCTGCCAGTAGGAAAGCATTGACGAAAGCCAAACTGATAATTTATGTGGCAAAATTCTACAAGTTGCAAAAGATAATTTCTAAAGAAAAAAATTTAATCAAAGCAGTAAATGTTAATGTTGGCAATTTGAAATGTTTTATGAACTTTTTTCATTTTAATTTATTATTACGGGATTTTATCATTTTATTATTTACGTAACATGTAAACTTTAACTACAACGTTACTTTGACAAGAATAATTTATTAACAAGAATTATTAACTAGAATAATGAAAATGAGGATTCAGGCTTCATTCACCCTTGTTTACTTTTTTATAATTTTCAATTTATAAAATAAAATTTTAACAAATTTTAAAAAATCATAAAATTTGTTTGTTTAAATCATTTGTTCATTGGTGAAGTAAATGCATGGCTTAGCAGAGATGCTCCCGATAGTTAGTTAGTTTCTGTTGGAAAATACGACATAAATTGCTACATTTGTGTCCTATGTGTTTCTCTAATTTACGTAATGTCATGGCTTATTGGGGAAAATATACATTGACGGAAGATTTCGTATTTTCTATATTAAACATTTCAATTCCGTTATTCATAGCCGGCTGGCATACAGTTTCAATAATATTTATTGAATATAATAATTTAAAAGAATAGTAACTGTTACAATAAACATACAAAAATAATTTATATTAGAAAATAATACATATGTTTCTCAAGGTCGTTTTGGCTTCCTTAGCGCAACCCAGCAGTGAGGCTGCAGCATTCAGTGCGAGTTCTCCATTTTAAAACAATTGTAAGTAACTTACCGAGAGTAGAATTTTTATTCAGAAAGATCTATGAACTTATTTGTTTGAATCCTTTCTTTTTCTTTAAAAGTATTAATTCTTTGAAAAAAAATTTCAAAAAAGAAACAAAAAAACTATATAGAAAACTAAAAAAAGAAAGAATGATTAATAATAATAATAATAATAAAAATAATAATAATAATAAAAATAATAAGAATAAGAATAATAATAATAATAATAATAATAATAATAATAATTATTATAATAATAATAATAATTATAATAATAATAATAATAATAATAATAATAATAATAATAATAATTAATTTAATAAATTTGATTAATTAAAAGAAAACGCCAATAAAAGACTCTTCAAAAAAAGACGATATATTTCAACAATTTAATTGTCATCTTCAGGCATCAAAAACCTACTCAATATTATGGATTATTTATATTTATTCAAGAAAATTAATTTAAAAATTTTTTTATAAACATTAGTCCAATATTTGTTACTTTTTTATCAATGATTCCAACATTATTCTTAACGTTCTTCTATGTAGTAATTGAACATCTTTACTGGAAGTTTTAAAAATGAAAGAAGGAATCATCTTTTCTTCTAAAAAAGTCTCAAGAAAACTAATGTCTAGTTCCTTTCTTTTGAGGGGATTATAAACCTTAATAAACCTTTTAAATATTGGATCAGCTGCAACATGATTTAAAAATAAATAATTAAATAAATTTGGCAACGATTTAATTAAAAGAAAAAGCCAATAAAACACTCTATTTGTTGAGTACCGAGTAGTTGAATCGGTATAAAATTTTTATAAATTTTAGAATTTCTTAAAATAATTATAATTGAATAAATTTTACTATTAATAATGGAATCCGAATGATGTTCAAATATTAAAATTACCATAACAAAGCCATAAAAATGTTAACAATAGTACGTCACTCAAGTTCAAGAATTGTGAAGCATATATTTTAAATTATTATTTACTTCACTTATGAGTATAAATTCAACGCTACTAAATTTTATAACGTCGTGGCTTACATAGTATTATTACGGTACTGACCTAGTCCTCCACCAACAGCTATTTTTTTGTTTTTTTCAATACTCGGTATCGGTGCCATTGGTGTGCTAAGTGCCTAGTATTGCCGAAATCGGCCGATTCCGGGTAACCGATACAACTGATACTCGGTAAAGCACTAATTATTATTATTATTATTATTATTATTATTATTATTATTATTATTATTATTATTATTATTATTATTATTATTATTATTATTATTATTATTATTATTATTGCTTTAAATAAACAAATAAATAATATATTTATTCACTTAAAAATATTGATAATAACTGCGAGTTGATTCCCTGCAAATTTGTGTAGAAAAAGTGCAAATTTTCCATCTTAATCTCCTATTTGATTTAGAATGTCTCGCAACAATTTTGCGAAAGACATATCAGAACTTTCACTTTTAATTAAAAATTAAAATGAATTTCGATATAAATGTGTCGCGTATCGACCGGGAGAAAGTAATTAATTTCGTTGAATTAATAGTTGTGATAAATCAATAGCGATAAATATAGAAAGCTCCCAGTCTGGACTGTGGAGACTCCATAATCAATTCCCTGGACTCTCTAAATTAAGGTTGATAAATTGGCAAAAGTTTATTAATATCTTGCCCCCTCCACTTAGACCGAGCCGGTTGTTGGATAAGATGGTCGACAAATGGAATTTGTTTATTGCATCGTCAACCCTTGATTTAGATAAAGCTCGCGATTAGAGGACTGGCTACTTATTCACTGCCAAATCA
Organism: Schmidtea mediterranea; assembly: GCA_022537955.1. Classification (NCBI taxonomy): domain Eukaryota; kingdom Metazoa; phylum Platyhelminthes; order Tricladida; family Dugesiidae; genus Schmidtea; species Schmidtea mediterranea. The sequence goes on from CM039681.1 coordinate 79,689,775, forward strand.
TGAGAGAATAATAATATTTTAATAAAACATATTATATTTGTTTTAATCCATTATTGTTTTCATGTTCTTACCTCAAATACGCTCAATTAATTCTGATTTTCATCAAATTCTTTTCATGAAGTCTCTCAATCATGCAAATGCAGGAAAGGTATGTTACTGGTGATGGCTAAGCTTTTATAATCCAAGAAACATTTGGTTATTGTTTTTAATAATTATTTTACAAAAAACATTATCCTCTAATTCAGGTACTGTAAAATGTTTCCTTTTAATTCAATTAGCCAGATCTTTAACTTTCCATTTCCCGAGAATGTCATCTACGCGCGTACAATTTTCATTTTTTCTTTTGGAATATAAATTTTCATATTATGTCTCTCATTTATATGCTTTCTTTGATATATATATATATATATATATATATATATATATATATATATATATATATATATATATATTTGGTTTTGTACAATAGCTTGGAAAACATCATCACTGCCTATGGAAGTCCAACAGAAAAGTACAACGAATTATTACTATGAAGCTCATCATAAAACATTCTCCTTATACATAGAAACATTTGATACAAGTGTCATATGTCACTCACAGCACCAATCAGAAGCTTCTAAAACATAAATCAACAAATTTCTAATCATAAATCGATCGATAAAAGTAAATAAGTCATTGATTAAAACAATATAATAATAATAATAATAATAATAATAATAATAATAATAATAATAATAATAATAATAATAATAATAATAATAATAATAATAATAATAATAATAATAATAATAATAATAATAATAATAATAATAATAATAATAATAATAATAATAATAATAATAATAATAATAATAATAATAATAATAATAATAATAATAATTATTATTATTATTATTTTAAAATATAACATTCAAAAATATTATTTTCAAAACCTTTTAAACTTATAGAAAATTCATAAATATTTTGAAAATCAATAAATAATTTTTAAAATTAAATTTTTGATTTTTGAAAAATCAATTTTAATTTTTTTTGAAACATTTTATGATTTTCAAATTAATAATTTTTTCATTTCTGCTGACAAATATTTCCATTCTGGATGCCGATTAAACTGATCAGGAATCAATCAATTATTCATGGAGTTCAGTAAAAGAAAAATTATTTGTTTAAATACAGTGATGAAAATATTGTAGGATTTTATTGAATTTGATCACTATTTTATTGAAATTTCCCTGGAAAAATAGAAAAAAATAAACAATATTTTGTTTTGTATTTTAGACGAACTTTAGTAGCTTTTTTAATTGTTCCATTTATAAAATATAAAACAAAATACAGATTTATGGTCTACAAAATAGAAAATTAAATAGGTTTATGGTGAAAACGATAAAATGTTTTCCCGTTAAAAATAATAATTAGTGATTATGTGAGTTTTGCGTTTGGTTTCTTCCATCAGGTCCAGATGATTCAAAAATCGTGAAAAAGTGATCGAAAAAGGTTCTTGTCAAAAATACACTTTAATAGTGAGTCTGTGATACTCAACATCCTCAGTTTAAACCTTTACTCTACAAGTACAAGCTATAAAAGGATATATGACACGTACAATTTTATTTTGAATACTAAACCTTATGTGCGCATATTTTGTGAGTTATGAAGACTCGTGCGTTCAAATATTACGTAACAAATATAAATTGTGGAGGACATTATTTTATGTAAGGAACTGGAAATAACTAATTCGTATACATTATATAAATTGAAACTTCTACATTCACTTTAGTATTCTCAATCGGTTGATTAGAGGATTTTAGTAAATGATTTTTTGACCAAAAATATGCAAAAAAAAGAAAAACGTATGAGAGCGTTAGCTCTCACCGCGTTACATATGATAGCGTAACTGGAACTACAATTAGAAGATGGTTTCACCTTATTAGACCACAAAAAGATTAAAATAAATGAAGTTGCATTGCAATATTTTAAAATAATTTCAGGTTCAGAAAGTAAAAATAAAGTTTAAAAAAATCTAATATTTATTATAAAGTTTTTTTCTTATGTGATGTAATTTTATCCGGATATTTGATTCCTCTATCTCCTGTATTGTATTATATGAACCCTTATAATTAATGTGTATGAATGCATGTATGTTTGATTGATTAGCTTGATTGCCCGTGTCCTCAGATTATATCATTGTTTGTTTTTTATCAAAAAGATGAATATGCGGTAGACATAAATATGTAGTGTAAACTTTTCATTAATAGATCTTTCACGCATTGTTGAATCCTAATACATAAAAATTCGAGTTTTATTTATATGTATGATGTTATGTTGATGTTATGTTGATGTTAAATATTTAGAAAAAATATATATTTTTATATTGAGATTTGTAATATTGCAAAGGTTCTTGAAGTTTAAAACTGTAGTAAAATGATCCTTTGAATGTCTGTAATTAATTGATGTTCATAAATGTTTATTTATTTGTTTTTAAAGTAATTATTTGATTTATATAATATCGGATTCATTTATAAGTTATAAATTGTAATTTTTATAGATTCCACAATTGTCCCCACTCCTCTCAACACTTTGAGAATTTGAAGTTCCAAACAAACGTGTAAAATCCACCAATTTTAAAATGAAGTGACTCAAACAATAAAACATGTTATCATTCAAAGAAATCCGTTTTTGTTTTAATGTTTAAATTTGTCAGATTAATATTGTTACACATGTTTAATGACAGATTATATCTTACAAGTTCTATCATGCATAATTTATAATGAAATATTTAGAATACGATAGGAAAAAAACTAAATAGCTTAATGGAAGAGCCAAATAATTTCATGTATTGCTCTTTTGATTTTACTAACATCAAATGGTTCAATGAGAAAACAGTCCATAGCGCGATCATTTGAATGTACAGATCACTACCGCTTATTCTTCATGACTAAAATATTTCAATACCTTTGCCTCCATCAGATGGACTTCGTGCTCTCCTATAACAAGTTTCAGAGTTGAAAAATTGGTTCAGACTAATCTCATAAAGTCAAGGAATTTCCAAAATAATTTTTAAGAAGAAATCGTTCCGTTTGATTTTTGATCCATAAATTGCTTGTTTTCCTTTAATAATATTGATTTTCGAAATATGTTATAAAATGTTTAATTAAAATATTATTTTGTTTAAACTAATTGAGAAATCAATAAAGCCTGAAAAGAGTAAAATAAAAATATGATAAGAGGGGAAGAGGAAAAATTATTTTAGCTAATCAAAAAATTATAAATAAATTCTGATGAACCGAGCACAGCTCTACTAATGATAACAGTATTGATCCAGGTCCAAAAATCAATAATAAATTCCTCAAACATCTCATAATCTTTAATTAAAATAGAGTTCTAATATTAATTACAGGGGAAACAAAAGAGAAATTATGAATCGAGATTATTATTATTATTATTATTATTATTATTATTATTATTATTATTATTATTATTATTATTATTATTATTATTATTATTATTATTATTATTATTATTATTATTATTATTATTATTATTATTGCCATTGTTATTATTATTACAATTATTAGAGCATGCGTTTAAATGGTAATTCAAGCGGCATTCTTATACCTGATTTTGAGGACTATTAGGTACACTTTGGCTTAATACTTCTGATATAAGAGGATTAAATGGCATCTGAATATATATTAATAATATTAATAATAATAATAATAATAATAATAATAATAATAATAATAATAATAATAATAATATTAATAATAATAATAATAATAATAATAATAATAATTATAATAATAATAATAATAATAATAATAATAATAATAATAATAATAATAATAATAATAATAATAATAATAATAATAATAATAATAATAATAATAATAATAGTAATAATAATAATGTATTTATTTATTAAATAAGCATTGAAATGCTTTAATTACAAAAAACACAAAATTTAAACCCATGTTTCAAGATATATTTCGACATTCTTCCTATCATCATTAGGAAGGAGACTAAAACTGTGTATATTTTTAAAATATTTAAACAATTGTTTTATAAAATTATATTTTATAAAACCTTAATATAAATTAAATAACACAGTTTTTAATTTTATTATTTTTCAACAAATAAATAATGTTTTAAATAATTTTATTTTAAGTTTTTTAAATTTTAGGATTTAATTTAATACTAAGAATCATCATATACCAAAGAACCAAAAAACAACTAAAATAATCTAAATGTATCTACGATTTACCAACCCAAACGGTTTTATAATTTCAATTCCCAAACTGCTTACTTATTTTCCCCTTATAATCTGTAAATCCTTCTGAGTACTATAATACCAACACGACATAGCCAGACTTATGTCGAAAAGTTTCTTATCTGATCATTTTAATAAAGATAAATTCCGATTTGTACGGGTTATCTCCATTTTCAAAACTGAGGAGATAATAAAACATCATTCAACGGGTTAGCATAAACATCATGGTCCAAAATCACCAAACCATTGTATTTATTATATTTATAAACATTAATATTTTTTAGATAGATTCATTATTGATTTTTTTATTTTGTTAACATAATCAATAGTATAAACATTCAACAAGGTTTCGGTACAATTTGAAGACGATAATTATTAACTAATTTGTTTAAATATTTCTTATTTTCATTTAGTCATTGTTGATATCTAACTTGAAGACTGATAAACGATCGAAATATATACCGTGATGTACTTGTCTTACTGTGAAAAGCGAAAACTGATGTATAATAATAATTAGATTGCTAAATTTGGACTTTTTAAAGAGAATTTCTGTTAATTTTATTATATAGTTTGATGTAAAATATATCTAAATCTCCAGGATCTGGCATATTGAATTATTAATGAAAATGTCGAATGACTTGAGATCACTAAATGAAGAAATTACCAGACAAAAAATCTGCAAATTTCCTCATGAAATTAAATTACAAATAGCATGAATACCAGGAGTCGGAAATTCTCAGAATGACAGACGAAATTCAAAGACTCTGCCAAGAGAAATTGCTGGTCATAATTTCCCCTTTGCAATCCTGCAGGATCCTAAACGATCACCGAAACGTCTGCAGACAATTATTTCATGATCAAAGTGACCATATCAGTTTTCTTTGACTGGTTTTGTATGATTAAATATTTTTTTGCTTTGCCTAGTGTTGTTTTGGTAATTACGGGTGTTAATGTCCCAGTGGCTAAGGTTAATAGGAAATGAACGAGTTACCTGTCCAAAGGCATTAAAAGTGCAAACTTTGAGACCACGAAATCATTATTGGGTTACTTATCAAGTGATGTTGCTTTTATAATTATTCTAATACTAATTAGCAACTTTTCTTGACATTATTTCGTTAGTTGTTATCCCTAGTTCATTTAAGACAAATGTCCAATAAGATGTACAGAAGAAAGAATTGTTATTTTCCCCTTGGAAAAGATTTTGGAATTGGATATTTTCAGATCCCTGAATCTAGTTCAAGTGAAAAGAATTACTTTTAAACTTTTGTTGATTGAGAAGGATGAACACTCAAGCAATACAAAACAAAATACCACAAGACAAAACATATGCATATTTAAAACGACGTAAATTTAATATAAAGAAAACCTCATATTCGGATACATTCTTGGCAAATTTGCATAGTACTATTTATATGCCAAAAAAGGTAAAAATATTAAAGTTTTAGAGTAATTAAAATTTCGAAGAGTACTTCCACCTCTCCCATATATTTCCATTGAATTTTTTGTGAGAAAATTGAATAAATCTATTCAAATTATGTCAAATTAAAACATTGCCTCTAAACTTTTGTGCCACTAAACAATTTGATTTTCCTAAAATATTTTTATTGTATCTTTTATAAATACTTTTTGATTGATTTGGGAAATGCATACTAGCAAGTTGAGCTTAATAAAGAATCGAAACTTATTACTGCATAAAGCATTCTGCCGTTTGATGTGGAGTAAAAAAATATAAACAAAGCGGCGAAAGTAGCATATCGTGTACAAGAATAGAAAGTCGGTGAAAATTGAAAATTATTAATACATTTATTTATTCATTGCATTTCAAACGCAATTTGAGGAGAATATATGCGATATGGCATCTCAAATCTTTTTAAAAAGATCTTGATTTAAATACCGAAGGAATGAAAGAGGATATTGTTCGAAATCGAAGGCAGGTAAGATTTCCTTTTGGGCCTGGAAAATGAAATACCAAAAATCGCTTTACAGCAGTGCCGACGGCCTTGATATAAAGGACTTTGCAAAACACAGTACAATATTTACATTTGGAACTAACATAAACAAAATTTAGAAAATAATTATCGGGAAAAACGAGTAAAAATAATTGATAAATATAAATAAAAGCTACAATTTGCCCCTGTCATTCAAATTATCCTTGCGCGGGAATATTAATAAATCTAATGCACCTTGATCAGAAATTACATATTATAACAAGATCCTGACATTTCATTCATGTGTGATCTAATGATTACCAAATAAGTGCCCAACTATGTCGATCAGACCTGAGAAATATTTCATGCCTAACATCGATTTAAATGTGCTGATCGGCTGTACACCTTAAATGACTTATAAAATATCAATTTTTATAGTTTATAAATTTTTTCCATTGGTGGAGAATAAAACAAGATTTGGGGATCATTGCTGATCATAACATTACAATACTCATGTTTGGGACTTTGATAAATTTCAATAGCCTCAAAGATTTTGTAATATATTTTTATCACTTATGCCTAGAATGCGTCACTAATGATACTGATAATGATAGTGATAATAATAATAATAATAATAATAAATAAATAAATAAATAAAATAAAGCGCCAATCCAACATATGCATTATAATACAATATATTTCGACAGACTCACTGTCATCGTCAGGTAGATATCAACTTGAAACTATATAGAATAAATTACATTTATTTAAACAAATTTCTTCTTTTATATTTTAAAAAGATTTTACTAAAAAGTATAAATTCTGCTTTTATAAATCTCAGATTTTAAAAAACTTATTTTTTAAAATTTTATAAAACCGAGACTTTAATAAAATTTTAATAAACTATCAATAAATATTTTAAAATTAAAAAAACTATTTTACATTTATTTTCCTCCTGCGTCACAAAATTGCGTTTATTAATATCAATCAATTCGATAAGTCAACTGTGATCGAGAACTTGATTAGCGGTTATTCTTGTCTTGGCTTCTATTTAATAATTTCATATTTACGTTGAAAGTTTCTTGAATAATAATCTCAGAATTGTTTATGGACATTCAAGCCTCAGAATCTAAAATAGAAGTGTTCATCAACTACTGCCTTACGAATGAATTTCATCAATGAGCAACTATACGTACCAAAATTGTACATATCACGTTTATGGGGTCAAATCTAGTTTCAATTTAGTTTAGTAATTTGTTTATACGGTTTGCCTCTACTCTCATAGATTATAAGATCGGTTAAAATTGCCCAGTATGTCAAATGTTGAGGATGAGAAATTGTTGAGAAACACTGTAGCAATTAAAATGTAATTAATATGGATATTGAATAGATATATAAATGACGAACTTCAAAATGATACCTTGGTGCACTTCTTCGACAGGGCACCGAGCTTTATCAAATGGAATATAAAATGAGGATCATTATCAGAAGTGCCTAAATATCCTAGGAGAATCATTAAATACTGTCAGACAAGATTACCCGCCGACTGATGAGGATTCCCTAGGCAATAACTATGACATAAACAATACAATAGTCATGACCAATAAATAAAATATTAATTGGGAAATTTTATTCTTTACTCTCGAAATTCGTGTTAATTAATAAATTTTATTTTTAATTAATATGAGATTCATTATCTTGAATTTCTTTCACAATGTTACAAACGGATATTAATAACTGCCTTCAGCTCCAATTTTCTAAACTTTGTTTCTGCAGTAAATATTTACATTCTTTCATTAGATTGATTTGGCAATTGAATTATGAATAACTAATAATAATAATAATAATAATAATAATAATAATAATAATAATAATAATAATAATAATAATAATAATAATAATAATAATAATAATAATAATAATAAATTAGTGAAAAATTATCATAAAAATGTAGCAACGTATTTGTTTCTAATTTATTAATCAAATTAATTAATAATCTAGCTTTGTCTTTGGTGGTAGTTGAAACTTAAATTAGCTTGGTGATTAACTTGTCAAAGTATTTATTAGATAAATATTGAAATGGAAAATTTTCTAAAGGTTAAAAAGCGCGTAATTGACGAAAAATATTAGAATAACAGTCAATCAGCTTATTAAAATATCCAAGTAGATGAGTTGTACCTAATTCTTGATCTGTCCCTACCTGACTTTGAGACCCCTTTTTGAAATAATTTTTTTAACTTTAACTATAAATGATATTGCTTTTCCCATTCTGTTGATTTGAGTGATAAAAGTCAGCACGCCAGCTAAAACTCAACCAAGTGCCGATCAAAATAAAAGATTTGCAGAATTTATTAATTCCAAAAATAATTTGGATGGGAAATTCCGCATCAATAATAGAGCGTTAGAATATTAACAAAAATCACATAACAATTTTATATGAGAAAAATTTTTCATCTCATGAATTATTTTCAAATTGATTCCTAAACAACAATAGGCGAGATTTTATTAGCTACTCTCAGATTGTAAAAGTTTCTCGAATGACGATGATGGAAATTAATAATATACGAGAGTATGAGAAACGGTCAAAACTATTGGGCACGAGACATCAAGCGGCTTCAATTACATATATCCCGGTTGATAATGCTGCTGCTACTGTTGTTGCGGCTGTGACTGCGGCTGTTGACGCTGATGACGACTAAGACGGCGATGGTGAGGATGAAGAGGATTGTGTGAGGAGGGTGAGGATTAGAGCGAGGCGAAGGATGGTGATGATGATGTTGATGAAACTAATATAAGTCCAATAGTCTTAGAAGTAACTACAAAAAGAAAATTGATATAACATATAAGTCGCTACACTCATCGAGTCAGTGCAATTACAAATACAGGCCGATTAGAAAGATTCAAATCAAAGAGTGATGCTAAAAATATTTTTCGGATAGGAAATTTTTATGTAGAGCAATTTGTTGAATGTTCAGTGGG